>JAYMTA010000598.1:0-26232 GCA_036897625.1 Pelargonium cotyledonis
GGCACATGTGCGGCCACCACCTATTTCTAACGACAGTATCCGCATCATCAGCCCCGTCGATTTCGGTGATAGACTCGTCGCCTCGGTGCGTACTCGACTGGGTCGACTCGGAGTTCGAACAAATTGACGATAAAAAATACGACGACGTTTCAGTTTCGGTTTCAGCGAAAGAGAGAATCGGTAAATTAGTTAAAAAAGGAGGGGCAAATTGGAAATTCGAATCGGACGGTTGGGTCACGGTACGGACCCGGGATTGTGGGGCCGATGAGACGGAAGGGACATGTATGGAATTTCAGGATTCTTCAAGGGCAGAAGAGGAAATTGAGAGTGGGAGGGCAAAATGGGAACATTCGAATTGTGAAAAATTGGGATTTTACAGATATTGTAATTTCTTAGTACCCATTTCGGTGTTTTACTGTTATAATTACAATCATTTTTCCACACGTAAATGTAATTCTTTTGCTTATTTAAATTCATTTCTCTTTAAACTTTTTATAAGAAATTTCTGTTGCATATCATTTATAGGTACACATAAATTCCTGATTTTGTGTAAATCTCAAATTGGCAAACAAAATTTTAACTACATAATCTAAAAATTTGGATTTTAAGTGACAAAAACTTAGAAATGAAATAAACAAAGACTATTCCTTTTCTGTCCTTTCTGTTGAGTCCATGGAGTTATAAGCAGCATCTGCAGAAGATGTATCTATATCATTCAGACCCAGTTCTTCATTCTGCTCCCATGACCTCTCGTACTCTTCGACTGGAAATAAAAACACATTTAGTCGAGAAAGATATATATATATATAAGGTAACAGTAGAGACTTACATATTAACTGATGGTCATCTTTAATATCATCGGTTGCCGGAGAGATGAAAGAATTGGCTAATGCATCATCCAGAATTAAAGTCCAGGGCTCTTCCATACTCAGAAGCTGCAATATTTGAAGTTGGAATAAGGTTATGTGAAGTAAGATCGTTCTATGAAGCCCCGCTTCGGCAAAAGATGACATTAGTCAAAAATAAAATCATGTTTATCACCAAATAGTCGAAAAATACAAGAAGCTTCTCGAATTGTTACCTTGGTAAATTTTGCCCTGAAGTCTATCCACTTGTTTTTCTTGCATTCTTCAAGACTATCCCCAAAAGTAAATCCATGCACTCTTGCAAGGTCTGCAAAAGTAAAACATAAAGCATTACTCATCAAACATTTTCCTAAAACCCGTTATTATTAATGATATTCGTTCTGTTTCGTCCCTGTGGCTCATCTGCTTGGTAGGTCGTCTGATTTAGTGTCGGGCTTGTCAGTGTGATTCGGGGATCAATGTTTAATTTTAATACCCTTAGCTTCTTTTTTATCTGCTGATCTGCTAGCCTAATATTATCAGACTTTTCTGGTTTAAAAAAAAAAACAAAAAATACAAAGATTGACCCAGAAGTTACAAGGACTCTAAACCGATGTTTTTACAACCGGCCCAGTTGGATACACTGGTTCTACCGGGACCAATGTCATGTGAACCAAAATATGAATTTCAAGATGCAACAGGAATACAAAAAACACATTTACGAAAATAAATAACTTCGATAATCTAATTTAGGAGAGAGAACAAAAAGATTACATGATAGAACATCCTTTCATTAAGTTTACCGATCTCCCAAACTTATCTTCCACTGAGTTGACAATTGAAAGAAACACAAAGCTTCTACTTTCTCTTTGCTTATCTTTATTTGCAACCCAGAATGATTCAGAACCAGCCGGGTGTGTTAAGACTGGTCCATTAATACCCATATCAATATCTTTAAACAAACGAGAAACAGAATATTAACAAATCACAACCTAAAAAAGGGAAGGTAAGAACTCGTACTTACTTTCACTTATTTTTGTTATTAACCCTTCAACAGTGGTGACAACTCCCCCCAGGGTGCCACTAGAAAGCTCCAGTTCAAGCTCCGGGACTTTCACGCTAGCAGTATCTGACTGACATACACCACAAGGTTTTGAGATCAGACATTTGAGAGTGAGAGTGACAATAACGATTTCCTAAAGTTGATTGGTTCACCAGAAGGAAAATGTAGAAAAAGAAACACAACAAACTCAGTAATGATGATACCATTGAAACAGTTGTCTTGAGGAATAACTTAATTGGATATACTTCAATCAAAGAAAGTTAAACCATTCAGCTATGAAGTAAAGGCACTCCTATGAGGACCCACCAATACTGGGAACTGGTACTTCTGGGTATGTACACAAGTTAAATGAACAGTTTTAATTTTGGGTACTTTATGTACGACTTTGGTATGGACAAAATAAAATGTGGGTACCAAAGAATAAGTATATAATGTAACTTTGCAGTTACATTTTTTTAATAAAAATGAATAAATCAAATCATCTGTAATCTTGGAATAAGAAAACACTCATATTAATATTGTCATACTCATAAGAAAATTACTGAGTTAATGCACATTGCAGAGCAGTCCGCATCCTTGAGGTAACTCTTGCCATATGTTGCATTTCAAATTTGTGGACCTTAATATTTAAATATCAAAAGATGGTATTGGATATGGAAATTGTTGTTAATCATCAGAGATTATATAATTGAAAATTTATACATGCGTATTTTTAATTACAAGTACCCCTCTACCTAAGATTTTTGGAAAATAGTCATACCAACCGACGTACCACGTACTCTTGTAAGAATCACTATCCAATGCAAATTAAACCAAATGAGGCAAAAGACACCAATGAAAAATGTGTTGAGGAAATTTAAAGTCATTACAAAATAGAGCACATAAAAGACTGAAATCTAGTTATGATAACAAACCTTTATTACATCACGGCTCAAATCTTTAATGTTCTTCACACACAATGTAATGCTCTTCCCTTTCTCTGGAATTCGCCCACCAGGCTTCAACTGCATATGGATGTGCACAATGAGCTCATGAAACCAACAAATGAAGAGACAGTATTAAGCAAATAGCTACAGACCTCAGAATTGCGGTAACCACAACCATCACAAGAGGATGCCATGACAATTACTTCTTGGAAGTATGGAATATCTGCATACTGTTAAGCTCAACACAGTTCAAAGCTAAATAATACTGAGCTTTAGACAAATACAGATAATTGAAAGTAAACATAAAAAGTTCAAGATTTCAGATGATCTAGCTAAAATAATTCCTCATACATCATTGGAGATCTGGACATATGCACACTAAAGTTAACATTCCAAAAGAAGCTATGAAGCAGGATAAGAGTAAACTGAATCTCCAAATTAGGCGAAATTGTCACTATGAATTAACACCAAAGTAGGGTCATAGTTCCATTTACAACCGGCATGGAAGTCTAGGTACTGCACCAATCCCTTATGACGATTTTGCTTGGCAAGAATGAGAACTAAGATATACCACGCATTTTACATGGCACCCTTCATCAACTGATTGAAAACAACTTTAAATGGTACTGGAGTATATTAAATCACCTTCTATAGATACCACGGTTGAAAAAACAAAATGACACGCTACCATCTTGTTACCACTAAATACTTCAAGGGAGTCTACAGATGTACAAAGGATACTGGTGACATACATTCGAGTCTCACACCCAGCAGCACAAGCTCCACATGTTGATGGGAAAGTCATCACCTGGCAAAAACCAGACAGGTATGAACTATGTGGATTATGGATAGTGAGGAACCATACTGAATTTCCGTAAGAAAATAATAACACTTCCACACCTCTTCTGGTGCAGAGTACCGAAAGAGAGCTTCAGCAACTTCTGCACTGTTACTTTGGGCAATTGCCCGATGACCAGCAGCTGCACCAACCAATCCATGTGGTTCTCTTTTTGTTTCAAAAGGAGCATCCCTCCTTTCCCTAGTAGATGATCCATCACAAGGTTCTCTTATAGTTGATGGGTCAACCTGGTAACCAAGTATTGCCTGCTGCTCTGGAGTTCGCTCATAGAACTTGATAGTCAACAATGGGTCAGGAGATGGTGCACACCTATTCACATGAAATTATACCCATCACAAAGAAAAACAAAGCAAGTGGTTCGCAAATTAGAAGAAACAATAGCTAGGCTTCTGTTGAGAAATCACAACAAAATTATATACATATATATAACTCAAATGCATTCTCTAATTGTGCCAACTACCATGTATTCTCTTCTTCTATACTCCATTCTTTCTTTCCTTTCTTATAATCGGTGAGAGGAGAATCTATTGTTTATCTGATCATAATGATTTTCCATTTCAAGTTGTTAACCATCCATCCCACTTAAGCGACGGGGCGTATAAAAACTAATGCTTACGGGTTTTCAACGAAGCTGTTTCCAGCAGGGTCATCCAGAACAAAGGTGAAGGGTGAACTCCCCGTTGCACATCCTTTCAATTTCAACAAAAATTGATCTATTGCTTCAGCAGTCTGAGGATCCACTTTCTGCAAAACCCGTATGGTTTAGTACAATGTACTAACTAAGGATAATGTCGTTTGATATTATATGACAATGGATAGTGTTACCTTGCGTTCTTCTTGGAGGGCCTGCAACTCATCGCCCGCACGCATTAATATCCCTTCCACCTAGAATAAGTATAACAGATCATATAACATTGCTAAAAGAGACCTAGAAGGTGGGGAGAGCGACAATGTAGACAAGCTGTGTACTACCCATGAGCATGCAAAGTACTACTAATTGTTTTTTCTCATTGAGTATTAGTATGAACCTAAGTTACATACTTCCCTTTTTATGACCTATTTTACATTGAAACCGTTAGTTCATAATAAAGCATTAAGAGAATGCTTAACTTCTCATAAAATAAAATAAAACAAGTGGAAGATATTCTTCTCATCAACTTCTTTTCCATCTTTCTTCCAAGTGTCCAATTTTACCTATCTATTCCCAAATTGTTTTACATAGTTTTGTATAGTTTATTTAGTGATATTGTGGTCACCATAAGCAGTCACTTGTAGTTAGTATTAACAGCTACAAAAGAAATTAAAAATTTATGGGTAGGATCTGGATGAATTACTGTTGATAGTGATCCACGCTGAGCCTCAGGAGGAATCTCAAAATCAAGTTCAGGTATCTGCAAACATATCAGATGGTAAAATTTAGTGCTCACACTTTGGAACCTATAAAATAATCTGGTTTTATAACCTCCCCACTAAAAATAATAAAAATAAAGAAAGAAAAAGAATTAAAGTGATTTACTACCTTAATAGTGGCAAACTCAGACTTCACTACTTGGCGATTGAGTGTCTGAAACAAGAACACTGGTCAGTCTGGTAAAGTAGTATCACATCTTTGCTTAAAAGAAAAATACAAGTTTTCCTACTTGATTGAGTACAAAGTATCCAAAAAGCAAAACTAATTGGTTCGGAAAAGAGGATCATCAATAGCAAATTTATATTCAGAGAAGGCAGTTTGTTATACTTCTGAGAATGGACATAGCTTGGAGGCTAAGAAACGTAAGTTAACATAAAAAATATATATATAAAGTTGTTTCATGATATTTATTCCAGTAGACACAACCTTCTGATCACCTGAGGGGATCTTAAGACTGTAGTGACACCCCCTGGGTTGGAGCTCACCAGCAAACTGAACTTCGTTATTCCTATAACAGAAATTAAATAAAGAAAGGAACAAACAAAAAACGAATAACAAACTGAACCGTAAAAGGAACAAATTATGTATTACCAAAGAAGACTTTCAATTCTAGAGGGAATTAATTATTTACCTCTCGCTGCAATGTGGACATTCAAAGGCCGATAACAAAATCTGCAAGAGCAACATTAAAATACAAAGTAAAAACATTGCTTACAATGGATTAACCAACTTACTTAATACAACAGATGATTTTTTAAAATAAAAAATTAGAAAGGAAGGAAAGAAACTGAATAAAAATGATGAGTAAAAAGAGTCGTACCTGTCTGAAGTGTGGAATTGAAGTCAGAAGAAACCGTGAGATGCCCTGTTTACAATATTCAATACTGTGAAATAAGTTGGCGAGGATGGATAACTACAGAAATAATTAAGCTTAGCCACATCCCTGTCACAAACATCTATATAACATGAAGAATATACCATGTACAATCACAGGTAAAAACTCCTCATTACAGGCTTACAATTTGTGACAAACAAGCACCAAATATTGAAAGTCTCGGGACAGTTTTTTTCCAGCTTATAGTTCTTAGGGAAAATTACATGACGCACCCTTGAACTTGTCACTTAAAACACTGGGCTACCCTATACTTTTTTTTCATAACGTTAGACTACCCTGTACATTTTATCAAATCATTCCGTCACACTCTCTCATCAAATACATCGCACACGACTTTATAAAAAAATTAAAATACCAATTTTACCCTCACAGTGTTATAAACACTATCAAAATCAATTCCTACCTGAAAGACATTTAGTACCAGGTAATATATGGTTACAAAACAATCTCAACTGTCAGCTTCCATTTCATTGCAATTTCAATCATCAACCAGCCATAACAATGCAAAACCCTGCCACTATTACTCTCTAACACATAAGAGCACAAAACTAATTACCTTCATTCATCATGTTATTTAAGGTGATGGTTGAGACACCAAAAACATAAATTCAAGCCCATTTAGAAAGCGAAAAGGAAAAAATGAAGCACAAACTAATCGTATAATCTTATAATAAAGAATACATACGTTTTCACCGCAGCGCATACAGAGGCTCTCGACATGGTAGAGAGGAGCTTCGGAGACGTCGGCGGAAACGGCTTCAACCACGGACCTCACATCCACGATTTGCTCTTTGTTTGATTCCATTTTTTTAAAGAGCGTTTAGCTAGGGTTCGAGTTCGTGCTAGTCTGAAATGAAGCAAAGGGAGGCGGAACAAGTGGCGTTAGAGAAGAGAACATACCAGAAAGAATGTGTTAGAGAGTAAGAGAGAGAGTGTGAAGACCGGCGTACCTGACGCGGTTGCCGGAGTTCGCGGTGGTGTCGCGGCTGGAGGCGGCGAGGTCTGGCCAACGTTGCTCCTCGACGACGACGTATCCTTTGCTGGGTTTCCAACGGCAGAAACGGCTTGAGGAATTGAAGAAGACGAAGTCAAAGGAGTACAAAAAAATTGCCCTATAAGGGCTGCGATCAAGTGCTGCAGAGTATACGGTGCATCCTAACACACAAAAATTAAAATCAAAATTGTAGTGGCTCCTCGAAAAGTTAGTTCAAAATTTCATAGTGAGCTGCGAAACTTACTGTATGGCAATACCGATAAATCAATATTGATTGCAAAGATTGAGAAATCAATGTCCTATATGGAGATGACTACTTCCGCGACCTCAATATTTGTATTCACTGGAGTTTTAGAGAATGTGGTAAATTACAAAATATACTTTCCATACTTTTCATCAAATTACGGTTTCAAGAGTTGTCAATTTGTGTATATGTAATTTTGGTTGTAGCTAATGTTGAGTGTTTGATATGTTTTGAGAAAATATGGGAGAGATGGTGTATATATAGAGAGAGAGAAGAGGGTCTTGGTGACTGGGGGAACAAAAATATTGATATTGCCTAGTTATGAAGTTTTTGCATTAAATAATCCTTACTAATTATTTGATCGAGTGTTGCACCAAAATTCACATGTAAATCATAACTTGCAATCTTTAGAGCCCGCATCCTCCTTAGGTAGGGTCGGAATAGGCCAATTCATCTCACGATCCGATTTGTCACTTCTAGTTGGTACCTTGTTTTCATCGATAAGACAATATGAAGTTGAGCCATGCTATTATAACTCAGGAAATGTCATTGATAATTGTGCAAACCCATAAAGTATCATTCATTGGTTCAATCTATTCTAAGTTTGTCGCCTCTTACGAGCCATATCACCTCGGTCTTGTACGAGCTCATGGTCAATGGCCTTTTACACGTGAAAACCCACTAAACAAGTTTGTAGATTGTGCTTGCTCTGTTCGATTCACTATTTTCATTTGTTTAGTGGACCGCTTTACTAATCTGTTTGACATATTATCACAGCTCAACGAGATATTTGATCCGACCGATTGACTAATGTCTTTCGTGTAAAATGGTCATTTGCTTGCAAGTATTTAACGGTGAACAATTTGTCACTCTCCAACACCATCTGAAGTGGATAACATATCAAGCTTTTACAATGAAATAATATTTATATATGATATTTGAAACATATAGAAACTTTTGAATGAAGAAATGTCTTGCTGGTGCTGTTACTTGTTGGACCATCACTATAAGACGAGTCACAACTCACCACTTTTATGACAATATTTAATATTTTAATTAGTTTCTTTGAATTAAAAATGAAAAGTTATAAAGTTCATTATGCCATTATATATTTATAATAATTTCCTTAAACAAAATTAATTACTATCGCTGTTGGTGCGTTGGAACTGCGTGAGTGGGACGAGCTCTCAGATTTAATTCCCACTTAACATACTTGTGAGAGAGATATAAGAAATCATTAGCCCTGTGATCAAGACTCGAATGAGAATTAGTCTGGATATGGTCAAATGACTTAAATGTGTCTATCGCAAAAGTACGAGTCTGCTCAAAAAAGCCACGGTTTAAACCAAAAAAAAATTAATTACCATACTAGATCTACCAAAAAAAATACTATGCTAATACTTAACAGCATCTTACCCGCAATGCCAGGTTGTACATTAGAATAACACATGACTTTGACAATACTTTTCCAACTGTACAAGTACATAGAGCGCACTTATTTAATAAATTTCCCGAAATTCGCATCTAAATAACCATTAATCGTCTCATTCTTCTCCAGATCTGCTCTTGCTCTCTCTCGGAGAGCACTCGTCTCTGCGATCTCATTTTTCTGCAGAGCCAAAACCTAGACGCTCAAATCTCTCTCCTCCGATCTTCTACTCCACACACGTCGCCATGGCCGCCGCTGCCAATGCTCCCATTACCATGAAGGAGACCATGACGGTAAATTTTCATTTTCTCCAATATTCGAATCTCAGATCTCTCCGGATCGTGTAGTCTATGATTTTTCTGTTGTTCGTGTGTTTTGTGGCTGTTTTGGAAATTGATGCGTACTGTGATTTGAATGATTTGTTTTGGTGTGAAATGTAGTTGCCGAGTGTTGGTATAAATCCACAATTCATCACGTTCACGCATGTAACTATGGAATCCGATAAGTATATATGTATCAGAGAAACTGCACCGCAGAACAGTGTTGTGATCGTAGACATGAGCATGCCTATGCAGCCTTTGAGACGGCCTATCACTGCCGATTCAGCTTTGATGAACCCCAATTCTAGGATTCTTGCGCTCAAAGGTACTTTTGATCTGGCTCGCGGTCTCTTATGTTACAATTATCGTTCTGCTTGTGTTGATTTTATGTTCATTGTCTGTTGGAATTGGCACATTGCTTAAGTGCAGATAGTAGTGTAGTGTGGTGATCTGGATTTTTGGAACTTGTCCATTATGTAACTCTGGTCATGCATTTTAAGCTGGATTCGTGTTTCAATTTTATATAATTTGCATGTTTATTAATTTTTGGATCAATTGTGAAGCATAAAGTTACTTTTGATCGCATCTCATGATCTCTCTGGTTTCAGTTCACTTTCTGTTTGTGTAGATTTTACAATCATAGTCTGCTGGAATTGATACATTGCATGAGTATAGATTGTAGTGTAGTGTGACACTGAGGATCTGGATTTTTAGCACTTGTACATTATGCAACTCTCGTCATGCATCTTTGAGCTCAAGTTTGCAATTTTGTATGATTAGCATTTGCTTTGTGTTTATCTATTTTTGCATCAATTTTGAAGCTCGAAGGTATTTTTGTCTGCATTTCGTGTTCTCTTTGGTTTCAATTCGGATTCTGTTTGTATAGAGTTTACAATCATAGTCTGTTAGAATTGACATGTTGCTTGAGTATAGATAGTAGAGTTGTGTGATGTTCTGGATTTTTAGAATTTGTCCATTGTGACTCTTATCATGCATTTAAAGCTCAATTTCTGTTGCAATTTGTGTAGAGTTGTGTGATGATCTGGATTTTTAGAATTTGTCTATCGTGGCTCTTATCATGCATTTAAAGCTCAATTTCTATTGCAATTTAGTATACTTAGCATTTGGGTTATGTTTATAAATTTTTGTATCAATTTTGAAGTTCAAAGGTACTTATGATCGCATCTTGTGATCTCTCTGGTTTCATTTTGCGTTCCTTATGTATAGATTTTACGATCATAGTCTGGTGAATTGGCGCATTGCTTAGTATAGATAGTAGATAGTGCGATGATTTGGATTTTTAGAATTTTTACAATATGTAATTATTATCATGCATTTTTAATCTCAATTTCTGTTGCAAATATGGATAGTTAGCATTTGTGTTATGTTTAATTATTTTTTGTATCAATTTTGAAGCTCAACTTCCTGGGACTACTCAGGATCACCTACAAATATTCAACATTGAACTGAAAGCAAAGATGAAATCTCATCAGATGCCTGAGCAGGTTATTGCCTAACCCATTTTGGATGTTATTGATTACTTTGGCATGATTCTGTATGTTTTTTTTTTGTTTGACAATGTATATGATTGCCTTTTATGGGTTTTAAGCTTTGTATTTATTGGTTTGTGTATAGATTGTCTTTTGGAAGTGGGTCACCCCAAAGATGCTTGGTCTGGTCACCCAGACCTCCGTTTATCATTGGTCAATTGAAGGTAACATTTATTCACTTTCTGAAAAATCATGTATACGATGCATTATGTTTTGTATTTTCCATTAGATTGCTCTGTGTTACTTTCCAAATTTTTTATAAAAGGTTTGTATGTCAAGATTTTCATGTTGTGGTTCACGTGTAGGTGATTCTGAGCCCGTGAAGATGTTTGAGCGGACTGCTAATCTAGCAAATAATCAAATAATCAACTACCGTTGTGATCCTACAGAGAAGTGGTTGGTTTTGATTGGAATTGCTCCTGGTGCACCTGAGGTAATTCATTCCCCCCCATATCATTGTTCTAGTTCTGTCGGAGCTTCCATAGTCCCTTTGCTTGATGCCTTGTCCATGTAACAAAGATGTAGTAATTGAAGGCCAGTAACTGACATTCTCCTGTATTTTTTTCCTATTCCCCTGATTGTAGAGGCCACAACTGGTAAAGGGTAATATGCAGCTTTTCTCTGTTGATCAGCAACGAAGTCAGGCTCTTGAAGCACACGCTGCATCATTTGCTACATTCAAAGTACTTTATGTTTCTCCAATCTTATCTTCTTTATCACGAGTTCTATTGTTCATATGTTGTCCCAATGTCATGTTGGCTGCCTGAGTGTCATATCATAATTCCTTTTTTATTGCCACATGTAGGTTCCTGGAAATGACAATCCTTCTATTCTGATCTGTTTTGCCACGAAGAGTTTAAATGCTGGACAAGTTATCTCAAAATTACATATTATCGAACTGGGTGCCCAGCCAGGTCTGAGCATAAACCTTTAGTTTGCGTATTAACACACATACATGTTCTATGCTTAGCTTCACATTTTTTTTTTGAGATCCAGAAGAGGTTATAATTTGGAATTTACTTGCAGGCAAACCAACATTTACAAAGAAACAAGCAGACCTATTCTTTCCTCCAGATTTTGCTGATGACTTTCCTGTGGCAATGCAGGTATCAACATTTTGTTTTGTTGAGTTACCTGATCTCATGTATGCGCCGTATCAATTTTTTCTTATTCTTAATGCAACAGATATCCCACAAGTATGGTTTGATATATGTGATCACAAAGCTTGGACTTCTATTTGTGTATGATCTGGAGACTGCTACTGCAGTTTATAGGAATCGAATCAGTCCAGATCCAATATTTTTGACAGCAGAAGCTTCATCAATTGGAGGTTTTTACGCAATCAATAGGCGGGGACAGGTGTTGCTTGCAACTGTTAATGAAGCAACAATTGTACCTTTCATTAGTGGCCAGGTATGCTTATGATAATTTCCTTACCTTTTTTCACCAGCCGTTGTATTTATATTCTCATTTGGTGATTTTGCAGCTGAATAACTTGGCACTTGCTATTAATCTTGCCAAAAGAGGAAATCTTCCTGGTGCAGAGAATCTTGTAAGTAAAAGCTTGTACATAATTCTTATTTATTTTTTAGATTTTGTCTAATTTATTAGTATTTAAGTGGAAACATTAATTGCTCTATTGGCTGAGCCACATGCACCGTTTTTATTATGTTAATGTACTCATTTATTATGAAATAACATTTCACTGTAGTAATATATGTAATTGGCTGAGTTTTAATCACAAGATAGTCATGTCCATCATAGCATTAACACTCTAATAGTTAAACTGCATCTATAAATGTATCATCCATGGAACTACATAACACATATGTTCGACCCCTAATTACTCCCTTGAGTAATGAAGAACAGTTAATAATCATATTATTCAGAACGGAGAACGATGAATAAGGAATACCGGTTTTAATAAAATTAGGGATCAAAGTTTTATTGTGATTAAAGTCATTAGGTTGTGCTCGAGTCCAAAGTGTTATATATGAGTTTTCTGTCATGGTGTTAAGTCGAGAGAGAACTCTGGACTTGCAATTGTCGTTTCTTTATTCTGTCTAATACGTGACTGAGTAAGCTGAATTTGTCCTGAGTAATGGGTATTATGCTTTATTATGTTTGTGCAAGGAGAATCCTCTTTTTATAGTTGGTAACTTGGTATATATATATCTTTGGTCCCATCTATTCTTTAATGATAAAGTCGTTCGCTTATTTATTTTTACATTTATAAACTTAATGTTTGGTTCGATAAAGTTCTATATGAAGTTAAAGAAATCCCAGCATATCTAGATCTAGATTGGTATTGTTTTTATTATTTATTATTTATATTTTTATGGTACTTTTATTCCCGTAAAATAAATTACAAGAACAAGTACAAGAGGCCCAAGGCCTGTGAGAACAGAATGAAAATGAGCATTAAATAACTCAAGTGAAATGAGAGAGATGACATGATGAAACTAAATGAGAATTGAATACAACAACCAACTCCTAAAAAACAAAAGTGAGGTTTTCAAGAGAAGTGCTGCGTGTGAAAAGTTGAGCTGTTGAAAAGGAATCTGATATCAATGCTAGTGAGTTCCCAATATCCTTGTCTTGGGAAGTCACTTGAACTAATGAAGCTGAGCATGCTGTTGGAGTTATTGAGGAAGATATATCTTTGGTCCCATATTTCCCACTTTGAGATATAGTCTTCAATGGTGAACAAGTGTATAGTTTTAAGATTAATTACTGGTTTAATGTAATGCTTTTATACTGATCAGCCAAAAGAATTGTTGTTGGATGATTATGTTTAACATATCTCTTAGGAAATGCTATATGAGCTTGATTATCCTAGTTTCATTCATTCTCTTAATTTCTCAACTGTAATTGTTTTGTATTTTGAACCGCAATTTCTAAAGGTTCTATGAGTTTTGGGTTACCTGACTCTCTTTTAATGTATTTTCTGTTATTTTAATTCAGGTTGTCCAACGGTTCCAAGAATTGTTTGCTCAGACAAAGTATAAGGAGGCTGCAGAACTTGCTGCAGAATCTCCACAGGGAATCCTACGTACTCCTGATACGGTTGCTAAGTTTCAGGTATCTGTTATAGATTTTTTTGCTTTGTTCAGATAACTTTCTTCCTGCATATAGCACTTGCGCTGTTTCAATTAATAAATATTTTCTTAATTTGATTATTGTTGTACATTGTTTTTATATTACAGAGTGTTCCTGTACAAGCTGGTCAAACTCCACCTCTATTGCAGTATTTTGGAACTCTATTAACTAGAGGAAAACTCAATGCTTTTGAGTCTTTGGAATTGTCACGCTTAGTTGTAAACCAGAATAAAAAGAATCATTTGGAGAATTGGTTGGCAGAGGACAAGCTTGAATGCAGCGAGGAGCTAGGAGATCTTGTGAAGGTTTGGTTTGGACGTTTTATATCAAATTCATTATATATTACACTTAACAGAAACTGTTCATTTTAGATTTCTAGTTGTTTTCAGCTGAAGAAGACATTTGTTGCATGTATTATGTGGTTTTGCATGATTGAGTGTTCAGTTCTTCTGGTCTGATATCTTGAAACGTGTTTCTATTGTAGACGGTGGATAATGACCTCGCACTTAAAATTTATATCAAAGCTAGAGCAACTCCAAAAGTTGTTGCAGCATTTGCTGAGAGGAGGGAATTTGACAAGATTCTAATATATTCAAAGCAGGTACGTTATATGTGTATTCCTTCATCAAGTAGAATGTTCGTTTGGAGAGTCTAGTGACTTATATTAAATTGAATTGTTGCTATTTTGATTCTCATCTTCTCATTTTTGTTTAAGGTACTGCTATGTTTAGAAACTCTATAAATCACATATTTTCATCAATGTAGGTTGGATACACACCTGATTATTTGTTTCTTCTGCAAACGATTTTGCGGTCAGATCCCCAGGTTAGTTTGATTCTGCTTGAGAAATCATTCCTTCCTTTAACCCACATTCTTTATTCTTCTGCATTTTAATTGTTTTGAAATAAATAATCTTGATATGAGATAATTTTCCGAATGACAGGGAGCTGTAAATTTCGCTTTAATGATGTCCCAAATGGAGGGAGGGTCTCCTGTTGACTACAATACAATAACAGATTTATTCCTTCAGGTTCGATTTTGATATTTCAATGTTTTTGAAAGTTCATGTACTATCCAAAAGTAAAAAAGAGAGGTGGTCTTGGGTACAACTTATCATCATCTTTCTCAATTGTTAAATATATCCTGTTGCTATTTGGGCTGAAGCAGTTGCATTATCAAATTTCCTTCCAGGGACGGGCTAACTATATATTGCTTACTGACAAGTATATATTACTAAAAGTTATTTTTTATTTTTTAAATATTGGAGTTTTTTTTGTTGAACAGAGGAACTTGATTCGCGAGGCAACAGCCTTCTTGTTGGACGTGCTGAAGCCAAATCTTCCTGAGCACGGATTCCTTCAGACGAAGGTTAAATCTTATTCTCTAGCTTGATTAGTTTTGTATTACGTTTATTCTGGTTCCATGTTTTCCTTGTATAAGCTTAATAACCTGTTCTATTTAGGTTCTTGAAATCAATCTTGTTACTTTTCCAAATGTTGCCGATGCAATACTAGCCAATGGTATGTTCAGTCATTATGATCGTCCACGTATTGGTCAACTCTGTGAAAAAGCTGGTCTATATATCCGGGCCCTTCAGGTACATTTGCTTCCTATCACCTTCATATCATCTTTGTTTAAGATGTTTTTCTATATCCTGGTCTCAAATGTTTATATCACATGCAGCATTATTCTGAGTTACCTGATATCAAACGTGTCATTGTGAATACACATGCAATTGAGCCACAGGTTTGCACCAATATTTATATAACTTGATTATATGTGATTTGCCCACCCTTGTTTCTCCCCTTCTAAGTTTGCATTGTTTCAGTCTCTTGTTGAGTTTTTTGGAACTCTCTCCAAAGAATGGGCTCTCGACTGCATGAAGGATCTTCTAATGGTCAATCTCAGGGGCAATCTTCAGATAATTGTTCAGGTATGATATTTTCTTTGAGCTGGGTTGTCAATACATGTATTTTTTCAATTGAGCCTCACTCGAACTTAACTGTGCAGACTGCAAAAGAATATTGTGAGCAGTTGGGTGTTGATGCATGCATTAAACTCTTCGAGCAGTTCAAGTCCTACGAAGGATTGTACTTTTTCTTGGGGTCATATCTGAGCTCCAGGTAGTAAGAAGTGATTAAAAATAAAGAAAAGAGAAAACAGATTAATTCTTGCTTTTCCAATGTCAATTTGTTGTTTTTTTTTTCTCTCTTTTTTCTAAACGACTCAGTGACCATAAATATTATTTTTGGATAGTGAGGATCCTGATATTCACTTCAAGTACATCGAATCAGCTGCCAAAACTGGTCAGATCAAGGAAGTAGAACGCGTGACTCGGGAGTCAAACTTCTACGATCCTGAAAAGACAAAGACATTTTTAATGGAGGCCAAGCTTCCCGATGCACGTCCTCTGATTAATGTCTGTGATCGTTTTGGATTTGTTCCAGACCTCACCCATTACCTTTACACAAACAACATGCTGAGATACATTGAAGGTTATGTTCAAAAGGTGAATTTTTTTTAAGGACTATTATATATTTTCAATATCTTAAGACTATGAATTATTGTAATGCATCATTTTTTGTTTGATAGGTCAATCCAGGAAACGCTCCTCTAGTTGTAGGGCAGTTGTTAGATGATGAGTGTCCCGAAGATTTCATTAAAGGTCTCATTCTTTCAGTTCGTTCTCTTCTTCCAGTTGAGCCCCTTTGCGAGGAGTGTGAGAAGAGGTAAGTAGCGTCCTCCAATGACTTGTTTCTGCAAGATCATTCTTATTTTTCTTAATTTTATTTTGCTTCTTTTTGCAGGAATCGCCTTCGTTTACTCACTCAGTTCTTGGAGCATCTTGTAAGTGAGGGGAGCCAAGATGTGCATGTTCATAATGCTCTGGGTAAAATCATCATTGACAGCAATAACAACCCAGAACATTTTCTCACAACCAATCCATATTATGATTCACGAGTTGTCGGTAAATATTGTGAGAAACGGGATCCCACTCTTGCTGTCGTCGCATACCGTAGAGGACAATGTGACGAAGAACTTATCAATGTCACCAACAAAAACTCCTTGTTCAAACTCCAAGCCAGGTTTGTATTACCTTGTTCACATATAGCGCCTCATTTTACATGTCAATGCTATGACTGGGCAACTAATGCTATCCACTTCTTTTTCTTATAAGATATGTGGTAGAACGCATGGACGGTGACCTTTGGGAGAAAGTTCTTACTCCTGATAATGAGTATAGAAGGCAGCTAATTGATCAAGTTGTCTCTACTGCTTTGCCTGAAAGCAAGAGTCCTGAGCAAGTTTCAGCAGCTGTAAAGGCTTTCATGACCGCTGATCTTCCACATGAACTGATTGAACTACTTGAGAAGATTGTTCTCCAAAATTCTGCTTTTAGTGGAAACTTCAACCTCCAAAATCTGCTTATCTTGACTGCTATTAAAGCTGATCCTTCGAGAGTTATGGATTACATTAATAGATTAGACAACTTTGATGGACCTGCAATTGGGGAGGTGGCTGTGGAAGCTCAATTATTTGAAGAGGCATATTACATCTTTAAGAAGTTCAATTTGAATGTTCAGGCCGTGAATGTCCTGTTGGATCACCTTAAGAGTATTGATCGAGCTGTTGAGTTTGCATACCGTGTTGAAGAAGATGCTGTCTGGAGTCAGGTGGCCAAGGCCCAACTCCGGGAGGGATTAGTGAGTGATGCAATTGAATCATTTATCCGTGCAGACGACGCCACACAATTCTTAGAAGTTATACGGGTTGCTGAGGATGTGAATGAATACCATGATTTGGTGAGGTATCTTCTAATGGTTAGGCAGAAGGTCAAAGAGCCCAAGGTGGACAGTGAACTAATTTATGCATATGCGAAGATTGATAGACTGGTTGAAATCGAAGAGTTCATTCTTATGCCAAATGTTGCTAATCTTCAACTTGTTGGGGATCGATTATTTGATGAAACCTTGTACGAGTCTGCCAAGATCATATTTGCATTTATTTCTAACTGGGCGAAGTTGGCATGTACACTAGTGAAGCTTGGACAGTTCCAAGGTGCCGTTGATGCAGCTCGGAAAGCTAATAGCTCGAAAACATGGAAGTTTGTTTGCTTTGCCTGTGTAGATGCTGAAGAATTCCGTTTGGCTCAGATATGTGGTCTCAATATCATCATTCAGGTAGTGTATTGTTTACTATTTTTGGGTTAAATTTTTCGGTTGGTGAAGATTAATAGCCCGCGAAATGACATTTTTGCCCTTCATATCACTTTAAGTTTTCAAATATAAAAAAAATTGTATTATTGCTTGGTTTATGCAAATTCACTGTTTTATTCAATCTCTCATACACCTGCTTTATGTTTTAGTTTGTTATATGTTATAAACATTTTTTGTTTGTTTACTAATTGCTTGGTTCTGCATATTTTGACATTCTAGGTGGATGATTTGGAAGAGGTCAGCGAGTATTACCAAAACAGGGGGTGCTTTAAGGAACTCATATCTCTCATGGAGAGCGGATTGGGATTGGAACGTGCACATATGGGCATTTTCACTGAGTTGGGAGTTCTATATGCAAGATACCGTTATGAGAAGCTTATGGAGCATATTAAGCTGTTCTCAACCCGTCTCAACATTCCCAAGCTAATCCGAGCTTGTGATGAACAGCAGCACTGGAAAGAGTTGACGTATCTATATATCCAATATGACGAGTTTGATAATGCTGCAACCACTGTAATGAACCACTCTCCAGAAGCGTGGGATCACATGCAATTCAAAGATATTGCAGTTAAAGTTGCAAATGTTGAGCTTTACTACAAGGCAGTGCACTTTTATTTGCAAGAACATCCCGATCTGATCAATGATGTTCTTAATGTACTGGCCCTCCGTGTTGACCATACCCGTGTGGTAGATATAATGCGAAAGGTACTCTTGTTTTATTCTGTTAAAATTGCTTTATGTTACTGCTGTTTTTGAGGGACACTACAAAAAACAGCCAAAAAATGATAAGGAAATAGGGAGGAAAGGTACAGCAAACTGTTTGCTCGCCAAATTTCCCAGACCAATTTAATAGTGAAATTTAGGCGCCTAGTAACTATCCTTGAAAATTGTCACCATTTTGCTTGCCAATAGGGCGAGGAAGGGTCTTCCTCATTTTATGTCAACTCTTAGTAATTTTTTTTTGCGCACTCGGTATTTCCTTGCCACTAAGTTTTGCTTGAAAATTGAACAGTTTCTTTGTAGTGGTTATCGGTAGGATGTGTAGATTGTCAAAAATGATTTTGATGTTTATATTCGTATTCCTTTTGGATTTCAGGCTGGGCACCTCCGTCTTATCAAGCCGTACATGGTTGCAGTTCAGAGCAACAATCTCTCTGCTGTGAATGAAGCTTTGAATGAGATATACATTGAGGAAGAGGACTATGACAGACTTCGTGAATCAATAGATCTGCATGATAACTTTGATATGATAGGCATGGCACAGAAGGTAAGTTCAAACATGTTACTTATTGCTAGAGCTGGCAAATGGGCCAGCAGCCCGTGTACAATCACTGATTTTCCGGGCTTGGTGTTGCAAATAGTGCCCTGATAAACATGCGAGTAGTTTTCTTTAGCCTGGCTGTTTATGCCCTAGCCTGAATGGACTTGGCCTGATTCCGGTTCACAACCTATTTTGTTAGCAAACTGAGCTACAGCCCTCGGGCCATTACTGGCTCCAGCCCGACAAAGAGTGGTCTGATAAGCATACTTGTGTTTTTGGCCTGGCCCATTTGCCAGCTCTTTATCGTTAATCTTATAGCTTGTATAAGGTGGAACTTGTTGTTACTTTTTACAATATTGAATTTGTTTGAGCAGATTGAAAAGCATGAACTTCTTGAGATGAGACGTGTTGCAGCTTATATTTACAAAAAAGCAGGAAGATGGAGGCAGTCTATTGCATTGTCAAAGAAAGATAATCATTACAAGGATGCCATGGAGACGTGCTCACAGTCGGGTGACCGTGAACTTTCAGAGGAACTACTGGTCTATTTCATCGAGCAGGTACATTTTCTCCTCAATTGATTTGTCAATCTCATTTACCTTCTTTTTTCCCGATTTCAAGTAATTTTCTTTGGCTGGTGCAACTGGTGTTGTGCTTGATGCTCCTTTCTTTTCTTTTATTGGTGTATGCTTGATGTGTCAGGCGAATCTGAACTTTCCTATGAAAACCATGTTCTTTTGCAGGGAAAGAAAGAATGCTTTGCAGCTTGCCTCTTCGTTTGTTACGATCTAATCCGGCCAGATGTTGCTCTTGAGCTAGCATGGATAAACAATATTATAGATTTTGCCTTCCCCTACCTCTTGCAGGTGATCTTTCTATTTCCCGTCCCCAGTTGTTCTCATATTTGACATTCTAACGTTATGTTCCTCTTAACCTTATTTATTTTGCTTTGAAGTTCATGCGTGAGTACACACACAAAGTTGATGAACTCGTGAAGGATAAAATCGAGTCTCTTAGTGAGGTAAGAGCAAAAGAGAAGGAAGAGAAGGACATGGTTGCTCAGCAGGTACAGCTCAATGCAATATTATTTTCGAAAATACATGATTTCTTATTCTGTAGCACGAGTCAATATATTATTTTCAACTTTTTATTGGCCCCAGCCTTTCTCATTAAGTGGCAAGTCACGTTAGGACTGACGAAAACTATGGTGACAAAAAACACGAACGGCCCGATTCATTTAGGCCCCGCTGTAGCGGGCCACATTGCTAGGTATACTTGTGGTCATGGACACTCAAATTTTGAGACACATTTATGTGGGTTAGGGTAAAGTAGACCTGATTTTTTTGTGATGGGTTTACCACGGAAAAGTGTGGATAAGAGCGGGCAACCCGCACAAACTCGTACCTCTTGCGGGTCTGTTTTGGGTTAGGTATTTTCAACAAAATTCATGTCAACAACTCATTTGTTACCTTATTGGTATCCCGAAACAGATTAGTAGGGCCTACATTAACAAATCAACTTTGCTCACCTGTTTTGATTGCTGTGGCCTGTGAGTAATAGACATGAACTCACTATGTATATTTATCTTTTTCTGCAGAATATGTACGCCCAACTGCTGCCTCTGGCTTTACCGGCACCTCCAATGCCGGGAATGAGTGGTCCTCCCCCTCCAATGGGAATGGGCGGTGGTTATGCCCCACAACCTCCCATGGGCGGGATGGGGATGCCTCAAATGCCGCCTTTTGGCATGCCACCTATGGGCTCATACTAATACCCGACTCAGTGAACTCAAGTCCGCCAGCAATAGTGAATATAAACGACTCGTAAGTGGTGAGCTACAATGTTTTTGAATCAATGAGTTCAATCTTGAAACTGTTCGATTTACTCAAATTGAGCAATTGGAGGCTAACACATAAATCACAATCGCAGAGCCGTCGTTAGTTTTTTGTGGAATTCTTTTGGGTTGCAGAAACAATGTTTTCGAGTCTTTTGACCCTTAGTTACACTATCATGTGACCTTGGATGGTTGTTTTAAGGTTATTGTGGCATTTTTACCTCGTGTATAGGGTATAGTTTTATTGGGAGCCTTTGTTTTTGTAAGTTGTTGAGAGTTGAGACAACATTTTAAGGCCATCACTTTGGAGATTTGGAAATTTTGTATTCACCTATTTTACCGTTTAATGTTAACGATTTCATTATTGCTTAGAATTCACAATTGATTTCTCTGCCCCTTAATTTACCGTCTTCTTCAACATGACTTTGCTAGTACCTATGCCTAAGCCTAATGGGTCAAGCAGCCAAGAGCTTGATTTCCTTATGTAAGGTCTCGAGTTTGAGCATTTTTGTACGGGTAAATGTCTGACACCGATAGTTACCTTCTTGACGTGTTGCAAGAAGTGGGGTGGATATGAATGCCATTTCTTTTTGGCCGTAAAACACTTGCATACAATTACTGATGAAACTTGCGAAACACATCGACAAGATTAGACTCACAAACATGAATCAATACGTATACATAGACAATTCCAGTTGAAAATGTTTTTTTTTTTTTTTTGATCAGCAAAGAGTACTCTTATGTTAATAGGGAGAAAGAGTACAAGAGGTGTTGTGAAGCAAAGAAGAAAATTACACAGGACCTATATAAGAGCAAGTAAACTACAGATAGGTGAGTTCTTCCATGCTTCAAGGGAGATGTTGGATATTGAAGCTGCTGAAGATTTACAGATGGATAGCGAGTGACCTTGAATTATTTGGACTGCAGAAGCAGGCGGGGCAAGGGATTTATCAAAGACAGCTTTGTTCCTTGCCAACCAAATTGACCATAGGCTAACCAGGCACTGTATAATCCAAAATTTCTTGATGGATTTGAGAGCACATAGAGAGGGCCATTGGAGAATGATGTCAGACGCCGATTGAGGAAGGACGGCATGAATTCCCCACCAGGAACAGACTGAGTTCCAAACTTCTCGGGACCACGGGCATGTTGCGAGGAGATGGTCACTTGTTTCGAAAGCTACGCTGCACGGGGGACAAATGCATTCTGCGATGGGAATTTTGTAGCCATGATCTTCCAAGAAACACTTAGTTGGAATGCTCTTATGCATAACAAGCCAAGAAAAAGATTGGAGTTTGGGGGGGACAGATGCTTTCCAGATAACTTTGGCCCAAGGGACCGACCCGGTGGTTGGAGGTTTTCTGCCACACCTCGAACCGAAAAAACCCCTTTTCGGGTCATGAGTCCACAAAACTGAATCTGCCACATTGGGTTTGATGCTCATAGGATAGAGAGTAGTGAGCAGTCGGTGCCTATCCTCTTTTTCCCATTGAAGTAGTGGTCTGCGGAAGGAGATGGACCACCTTGGGAGAGAGGAGAAGTGCAGATCACATACACGAGCATCTTTCTGGCACGCAATGGAGAATAGCCGGGGGTAGAGAGCTGCAAGAGGCGAGTCGCCCAACCAGACATCATGCCAGAAAAGAATGGTGGAGCCATTCCCCAGTTTCCATCTAATACCAGAAGAGCCAAAGAGACCTCCTAGCCTTGGGACTTCTTTGAGGTCAATAATATCCTTCATAACATGGGATAAATTCCGGTGAGCCAACCGACTAATGTCCCAATCCGTGGGCGACCAGTTATACTTGATGCAGAGAACCTGTTTCCACAAAGAGTTCCTGTCTAAAGCAAACTTCCACCACCATTTGCTTAGTAAACTGGAGTTAAGGTAGGAGAGGCGCCTAATGCCCAGACCGCCCCACGATTTCTTAAGGCACACGGTACTCCAATTAACTTTGCAGCTTGCTTTGCGAGAGCTAGAGCCTCCCCATAGGAACTGTCTCTCTAATGATTCAAGTTTCAAAATTACGGCTTTTGGAGCCTTAAAAAAGGACATGAAGAATAAAGGTAGACTCGTGAGAGCTGCTTTAACAGGACGATTCTGCCTCGTAGCGAGAGGTGTTTCCCATTCCAACTTGACAATCGCTTTCGGAATTTGTTGATGATCGGATTCCATGTGATGATTCGGCACCAATGGGGATGCCAAGATAAGTCATGGGAAAGACACCAATTCTGCACCCCCAGGGCTGTGGAGGCGGTAATGTGATTGGAACCTGTATAAAAAAGCCAAGATTTACCATAATTAATACGCAGACCAGATGCCGCCTCAAAGCACTGGAGGGTTGCGATGATGCCCTCTGCGCTGCCTGGGTTCGCCTCGGAGAATAGGACCGTATCATTTGCGAACTGTAAATGGGAGATAGAGCATGTCGGACTTAAATAAGGAGGAGGTTGAGAGCCTGCAAGCCAGAACCTTGGAGAGGATTTTATAGGCTTATGGGCCGAAATTCGTTTAGGGTTTGGGGGGAGGGAACTTTAGGAATCAGGGCTATGAAAGAGGGGGAAATTCCTTTTCCCAGGATGCTGTTGGCGTGAAAGTCCCGAAAGAATGCCATGACATCTTGTTTGATGATTTCCCAACATTTTTGGTAGAAGCACATATTGAACCCATCGGGACCGAGAGCTTTAGCAGGATCACACGAGCGAATGGCTGCTAGCACCTCTGCTTCTGTAAATGGTGATTCCAGGGCCGAGGCATCACTTGGTGATAGACGGGTGAAAAAGCTGGTATTTCGATCGCCATCCTTGAGCCACCGAAACCAAAGTGATGCTAGGGCACAAGCTTTGTCGAAGAGGGATTGGCGAAGAAGGTCCCTGGTTTTCGATTACTCCTCCGAAAGGTTACGACTTTCACATAAAATATCAAGCTGATTGATTTCTGCAGTGATTGATGATACTTGACTTTCCAAGTTGCCAAACGTTTCGGAATTTCATGTCTTCAACTCACCTCTGAGTTGTTTCAGTTTGAACGTTTTTATTCGTAGCTTTTTATCGATATTTTCTTGTCTCATCAAGTGACGAGACACACTGGAACGATGAAAAATGATTCAATTAAACACGTCCATTTTTATTTTTCCTTGAGCAGTTTTGGTCCGCAAGCATAGCATACAATAGGTTTCCAAAATCATTAACCAACACGCCAAACACATCATTAGACTAGACCCAGGCAGGCGCAGAATAACGCTACGCCAGGCGAGGTCGTAATTATCCCGACTCCCAAACACTCTCTTTCTCTTCACTGTAAAGTGAAAAACCTCTCTCCCTTGCCGTCTCTCTCCTCATTTGGCGTAAACCTTCACTGTCTCAGCCCCCTATATAAACCACCCTCCTCCTCTCTCTCTCAAAAGCCCTACGCTTCAACAATTCTCCAATCAATTTCTCTCTCTCTGAAATGGCAAGCACCGATCCCGAGCGCAGAGAAGAGGAGGAGGCCGTCGCCGGCGACGACGAGGACACCGGAGCTCAGGTCGCTCCCATCGTGAAGCTCGAGGAGGTTGCTGTCTCCACCGGTGAAGAAGATGAGGACGCCATTCTCGATCTGTAAGTCTCTCGATCATCTCTACCTAGGGTTTTTCGATCCGTTGATGTTGACGATTTGCTTGTTGTTGTTGTTGCAGGAAAGCTAAGCTGTATCGGTTCGATAAAGATGGGAATCAGTGGAAGGAGAGAGGCGCCGGAACTGTGAAGCTCTTGAAGCACAAGGAATCCGGCAAGGTTCGCCTCGTTATGAGGCAATCGAAGACTCTCAAGATCTGTGCCAATCATCTCGGTTTGTTTTCTTCCTTGGAGGTTGATTTGTACTTGCTTTGGCTTCTTTGTGGTTGAATTTTGCTCTTCAATTGTTTTTTTGTGCAGTTCTGCCCACTATGTCAGTTCAGGAACATGCTGGAAATGAGAAGTCCTGTGTGTGGCACGCAGCTGACTACTCCGATGGAGAGTTGAAGGATGAGCTCTTCTGCATTAGATTTGGATCAGTGGAGAGTGAGTGTTTTCTAGCACTTGTGCCATTTTTTTAGTTTGTTTAAGCTAATTGAAGTGTTCGTATTTATTTATTGTGTGTGAATTTTAGATTATCTCAGACTTTGATGCTATTGTTTACTGTAGTTTTTGGTTCCAAACTTTTCATTCTGCAAGATCAATGCAATAATTGGATCAGTTAGTTAGTTAGTATAATCAAATCAAAATAGAACACTATTTGATTTTGAATTTGAATAATTGCAGTTAGATTTAGTGTGTGCTGGATTGTTTTTGTTCCCCTCAAGCAACAGATGCAATGCCTCTGAGTAATAATAGTATAGCAATGTTATTTTTTCTCTTGACTAACTTGATGGTGTTTGGTTGATGGAAACATCATTCCTTTGTACAATCTCTGAAAGCACTAGCATTTTCTAGAAGTAGGATGTGAGAACTAAATTTGTAATGGTTGAGATACTTGTGAAGTAGTTATTAAAACATCTTCTCAGAAATGAAGTGTAGTTACTCAAACAATGCATTAGAAATTCATGGAATGCTATGGTTAGTTGGCTATTTTCTTCAAATATGAAGCATATAGGTAGCTAGTTTAGTTTGAATATAGAGCTCCACTATTATAAGTTTGTTCGTAGTTACTAGAACAAAGTGTTGGAAATAAACTGAATGCATGATTAATGCTTCATAGGTGTTTCTTTTTTGTTTGAATGTAGAAATTTAAAATTATTCTTCCTCAGTCCCAAAATGAGTGTCCTCATTCCAATTTTTGTGAAAAATAATGATTAGTTAGAGTTATATTTTCTCCATTATACCCGTGTGCTGTTCTAACTATCTCAATGGGTTCTAATGAACTCATATTAATGATAATGTTTGTATTTCACTAATTAACCAAAAAGGAAAGTGGTGTTTCTAGATGATCTGCCTAGTTGATATTGTAGGGAGTAATTTACATCTATACCTACATGAACTGTTTTCTTAATATGTTAGTGGTTTGTAGTTAAAGCTTTCACCTGAATAATAAAATTAAGGATCTTATTATAATATCTAGTTATATGATCACTTTTTTTCATTTAACTGTGGCTGTGTATATTGATAACAATGGTGTTTTAGCATGGATGGATTATGTTTATAAAATTTGTTGCTATTCAATATGAGGATGCCACTTCACTGAACTGCTTGTGCTTGCCATATTGCCCATTTTCTGTGAATGAGCAAAATAAGGAAAAGTTGGATCCTGGTGACATGTTCTGCATAAT
>JAYMTA010000599.1:0-26215 GCA_036897625.1 Pelargonium cotyledonis
TGGTAGTTGGTTAACTTTGTAGTATAAATAGAGGAGGGCCTTCTTGCCTATAGATCATCAGACTTTGTACTTTATACTTTGAATATAGTAAAGACAAGTTTCGATCCATACATGCTATCCTTTATGATTGAGAGTTATAGTAGTATGTATTACACTCGTTGTGTTTGAACCAAGGGGCTATTCGTAGATTCATTGCAGTAAAGGTGCTGCCTGTGGATTCGTTGTAGCAGAGGTCCTACCTTGAGGAGTGGTTCCTCGCCAAGATATTGGCATTGAAGGGTGAAAGGCTGATTTAAGCGCACACGCAAAGATGCGAAAATAGGCGTCTAAGTGCCGAACGTTCGCTGATTTGTCAAGAAAGCTTTCAGGACGTTACATTAGGACATAAATTAAATTGATCAAAAATATTAAATTTCAAAGATTTGAGTGATTTGTTCAAAATACAAATTTTTTTTTTCAATTTCATGGACTTTTTTAACCTTCAATCTTTATGTTCTCTCCTGCTACCCTCTCTCGTCTCCTTCCTTGACCAGCCGCAGCATCTGCTTATCGCCGTCCGTCGCCGGTATTAGCTGCTACTGCAGGTCCGCACCACTCTCTCTAACTCCGATTTGATTCTTCTCTCGCTGGACCTCTCCGAAATCAATTTTCGCAGTCCGTTCTCTTTCTTTATCTCACCCTTGAGGTTGATGTTGTGGACGCAATTGGGGTTCTCTAGCTCTTCTTCTGGTTTCTCTTTGCTTAGTTTTGAATTTCTCGCTCATCATCTTGTCGACAGAGCTTGGAGTAGAGTTCTTGTTTATCATTATCCATTCAATTTATTGTTCGCTTGTTTTTTCTCATCACTCTCTGGAGGCTCTCACTCTAGGGTTGAACAAAATTTATTGTGATTTGCTGTTTGATTTGAGGAAATTATACTCCAACATTGCCCAAAATTTGCATATTATACCTAAATCTGAAATTTTGGTTAGAGCCATGATTTGCAGGGCCTATTGTGTGTGCAAGTGCCTTGCATATATTTGAGAAGTAGCAAGAACATTTCTCTATCTTTTTGACATTTTTATACGAATTATAATTTAATATTGTCTGGTAATTGATTTCTCAATCCTCAGCTCTTGATTGCAGAGCTAAAATCTTTATTACAAGACGAACAAATGCCGCATAGAACCCGACCTATGACAGCAGTCTTGGTGTTTACTGGACTCAATTTCCTTTTAGTGCAGACAATTACTCCAGTCTATGACTATGTTTGTTTCCATTCCTACTGGGAAAGAAGGGTATGCTTGTTTTATTTTTCCTTTCTCTGATTGGAGTGCATGTTTTATGTTATTGCTTTATAATTTTACTGCTTCTCGTCGTAATTTTGTTAACAGCTGAATAACAAATGACATAATATTTTATCAAGCATCGCCATGTTATGGCTTTGCCAAAAGAAATCCAAAATCCAAATCAGTGGCGTGTAAAGACAATGTCCATCCCTACAAAGCATCTCTTCTCTGTCAATGATTTTCAGAATGTTTGAAAATGAAAATGCCCATTAGATGTGCTAGGGGTCTTTACCTGAAAATGGCTTTAGTTATCCTATGAAATAATTCATTGTAGCGCTTCAGAAGGTGTCGTGCACTTTTTATTGATTTGTTTAGGATTCTAATACGCCAACTGTGCTAAATAAGTGCAGAAACAATTCTCGGTGCTGAGAGATCAAGTGAGAATGTTGCACTTTATGTGATTTTTGTATTGGTGAAGTGTTGCTACTTCTTCAGCTATCTCATTACCTTGCAGTTATATTCTCTTCACTTTACCACTATGTCAAGGCCACCCTTTTTCATGTTCTTTGTAGACTCCACTTGATCAATTCTTCAGCTTTCTTGTATGAAGTATGTGTACCTGTTACTAATTGTTTTATGTGCCATGTTATGCTCATTCTCTCGTTATATATATTATATTGCTTATATTTGGTTTGTTCCAGAGAGAACATCGTCGTCAGGAACGTGAAGCTGGTTTAGCAAAGGTTTCTTCGTCAACATAAAAGGGTCATTGAGGTAGATTCCTGGACAAAGGTTTATGTCGTATGAGGTTGCAGATATTTGAGAAACGAGGGAAACAAAATGATAAGAAGCTATAAGAAAACTTTGGATTATCTGAGTGATAATTTGCATAAATTAGATTGATATTGTCGTAGACTGTTCTCCAAAGATTTGCAAGAAGTCATCTTTATTTTACTGTGAAAGTTGCTTCTTCTTCTACATTTTTGTGGGCTAATATATGAGGTACCTAATCAGTGCAAGGTCAATTTGACTGGGGAGAGGGGGGAATCTCATTTGTCTTTAACATTTCAGCAGCTATGTTATGTAACATAATATTTTCCTTTTCTGTTTCTTATGGAATTTTAGTACAAGCAACTTATTGAATACCCTTTCAAATATAATTTCAAAACAAAGCCCTTTTCGGATTTTCAACCACTATTCCCCACTTCCTTTTCTGGGAAAAGTGAATTGATCCTTGTAATGTTGCCATGTTTGGTTCAGGTTTGTAGCTTACAAGAAGCTAATACAAGCAATAGGTTGAGGCTGCTGTCTTTTGCTTTTTTTGCTTTAGCCAACTGGCTATGCTTTCACTCAAAGCATGGCAAATACATACATACATACTGTACCCAGTAGTGGTCCTTGTAAAAGGATATGGCAGTTATTATTTACATTTCAGCTTTTCGTAAAGTGGAATTAAAATGCGACCGGTAGTGGCAACACTATCATATTTAACGTATTAGACTGTCATTACTCATTACTCATTGGTGACGAACCTACCAACCTTTGCTTCGGGGCTTCACGATCATCGATGATGATGATGTTTCAAGAGTTGTATCAGAATAGTAATAGTAGAGATGCATTAGTTTTTGCCAACATAAATGTGATTTGTGAGTAGATCGGAGTCAGATGTATTGTTTGCGTCGAGGTTTTGATGGCAAGACATTATGATTCGATTACTGTTGAGCACCTGAATCTTTTTAACTCAATCTGCTTTGTGTGCTTTTGTGGGTGTGACTGTGAAGGCAAGGATGAGATTTCCCCTGCCGATCTGATATGTGTTGATGAAGAAAAGAAGCTCACAGCTGTAACATGAAACAATCTTGCAGGTTACAAGACACTACTATTTACTTGCATTGTATATTTGTATCCATGTGGTGTCCAAAAAAGCAAATATTGTATAACAATTTGGGAATCCAGTCGTGTCATGGATGCATGGGTGGGCCTAAAGTGGGATGATGAATTGATGAGGTTATCAGATTTGCCAAGGACCCGCAAAGCTATGGTTAGATGGATTCGGGCTTTGTCTCGAAAGGCATGTACTTCCTAAGCCATGTGCTCCTGTCCATGTCCCACTACCAACTATTTAGTTTTACTCGTGTCCTAAACACGACACGGAAGCAGTGTGTTTGTGCTCGTACATTTTGTATTTGTGTCGTGTTGATTGTGTTGGGTCTTGGTCCTATTTGTATAGTTAGTGTGTGAAACTTGTTGGGTTGTGTTGCACACAAATAATCTTCAGTGCGATACAAATGCGACACGCGCGTACAGATTGTCAACTCTACTGCTGCTACGTATCGATTAAATAATATGCTTGGGGATGTAGACACAAATTTATTCCTTCCCCTTTCCCCAAGCTTCCCACTTCCACCTCTCATTTCTCATCATTACCATATGGGTTCATTCATTGTGTTTTCTTCTTCTTTCTTGATGGTTGGATTGAAATTCCAATTCCCAATGGATCTTGATTCAATGCAATTTTGACCCATCTCTCTCTACAATGTTTAGGAGTTGTCATTTGTTAATGATTAGCACTTACTATGAATAAATTATAAGATAATAATAATAATAATAACATTATAGGAGACTGAGTCGAGTTCATTGGGTTTGGTCCCAACCGTTTTTTTTTTTTTTAACCAACAGCTTGCTTCAACGGTAATTTGATTTCTGGGCGTGCTCAAGGACCACCACTGGCACAGATGATGGACATTGAATCCGAAAAGAGCTGTAGCCGTTGATACAGTAGACCCCACCATATGGGCCCCACCTCCCGCTTAATAGCCATTCGATTTTCATTTTTGTATTAAATAAAACAAAAAAAAAAATGATCTAATCAGCTCACTAAGTGCACAATTAAATCCTGGTCCCACCCACGCTGCTGGTGCATCTTAAACGCGTACATACCGAATCTAAATCTCAATTAATGTTTTTAATTGACTACAGCTTTAAATAAACCCCCGCCTAAACCTCTCCTTAATCACACCATTCTCTCTCCTCTCTTCTTCTTCTTCTTCTTCTTCTACTTGTTCGCATTTCTCATTTATCAACTCCTCGAATTCTCTCTGTATCATCGTTCTCGTGGTTTCTAGGGTTTACGGGAAGCTTTTATGAGCTGAGAAGTACCAGATCTCGGATGGCCAGCAACTACATTAGCAACGGCGAGTCTCCTGCCTCGCTCACCTACTCGGCTTCCTTCAGGTCTCGCAAGAAGCCTACCGCCGCGGCCATTTCACGAGCCGCTTCCGAGGCTGATGACATCATCACCCTCCTCCACGGCTCCGATCCAGTCCGTGTCGAGCTCAATCGCCTCGAAAACGACCTCCGAGGTTGTTATTCTGTTTCTCGTATCTTCTCTAGTTGCTTCTGTTTCAGCTACACTGTAATTTTCTCTCGATTTGAGATTCGAGTTTGAGCTCACCTTCTTGCGTGCAAGTTAGCCGAAGAGAAATGTCGCATCATGTCTTTGAAATTCTGTTTGCGGATTGTGATATAGTTAATTAGAGTCTTGGGCTCTTGGTTGACCGTTTTTACTATTAATTATTGCCTAATCACTTTTCGAGAAAACTCCTTTCTAATTGTTTGATCAGGTTCTGATTTGTTTAGGATACAGTTGCAGTAGTAGCTTAATTATTTTATGTGATAATTTTCCCCAACACATTAAATGTAGTTTATGCACAATGTGGCCAAGATTGGGATTTTTATTTGTTAGGCTCATCTTATAAAGTTTGTTTACTCTAAAATACAAGTCTGGAAATTATGGAAATAGGGTCAAAGTTACTAGAACAGTTGAAGGAGAATTTACCAGCTGCGAGGTTTCTTTATTTTTAGCTCCTCTTTATAATCAATTGGCGTTTTACGGTGAGGTTTTATGAAATTATATAATGTGTGTGTTTGATTTTCTGTATTTGGTTCAGTTTCTGCATGGCGAAAAGGAGTACCTAACCAATACTTTATGCAGTTCATAGTACTATTTTCCATCATAATAGAAACAAAGTTCAAATAATGCACAGAACATGGAGTAGCCTTTTCAATTGGGTTAAAGGATATAAACTCTGGCGGAGTGAAGTACATGCGAATTTGATTGGTTATCTTGTGTATTTTGACTACAGATAAAGATAGGGAGCTTGGTGATGCACTTGCAGAAATCAAGTCCTTGAGAAATTCAGAACGTCTGAAAGAGAAGGCTGTTGAAGAGGTATGACATGAAAATTATCAACTCAAAAGTTTGTTTGCTTATATAGGATCATCAAATGGTGGTATGTTGAATAGAGAAGAGTTTGTAAATCTCGTTAGTGTCACTACTACACTATCTTCAGTGATAATAACTCCAAGCCAAGTAGCATAATTGAAGTAATGCTGTTGTACAATTAGATATAGTTGCCCTTATTTTTTACATTAATGCTCAACAGTGATTTGCTTATATTGGAAATAATTAAAGTAAAAATGTGAAGAGAAAAAAAAAACAGACTTTTTATGCCACTCGTGTTCATGAACTTAGATGCCATCAAATGCATGGCTTATGTGTTACTTAATGCCCTTGAACTTATTTTACGCCTTGCTGCATACGTTGAACCTTTAACATCTAGCATCATCTCTTTAAATCCATCGTTCAGATAAGGCTTATTTTTTCAACTTCATGTACCTTTTGTTACTTATATAAGGAAGCATTTTATAATATAATTTTGAAAATAATTTTACAGATCAAACAGTGAAATAAAGTTAGAGGACATGCACAGATTGGTTGACATTCTATCAGATTATGAAAATTCGTGAACTATACACTTCAGTCTTGAGTTCAATCTTTTCAACACTGTCTGGTGATCTAAGAGTGTGTTAGGTTCTTTATATATACAGTTCATTTACTTTTTCCCACAAATCAAGTTTGAGAGTATTATATTCGGGTTTTTTAATTACTTGGGGTAGTTTGTTCATCTTGTTGTGCTCAATGCCTTCACTGCTTTTGAGTTCAGTTGAATAGTGGCCTGATCATGTAGTTCCTAGTGTTTCGTAGTTTTTCAAATGTGTGCGTAAACTTGATAATAGACTTGTGTGATATCTTACCTTCTTTTAGAACATAAATACATTATTTGTTATTGAACTGGAAGTACAAAGGATTCTTTTTTTACCAACTCACTATGGCTGCCTTTTACTTTTTTTGTCCTTTTCCCCCAACCTTAACATTATTTTTCATAATAATTGCAGCTCACAGATGAGCTAAACAAAGTGGACGGAAAACTTAAAGCAACTGAAGCTCTCTTGGAAAGCAAGGTAGCATTCACTGTCCCTGTTGAGTGATTTTAGTTTTCTTTTTCTTTTTCTTTCTGTAGCCACCTGGGGAGTCGTTTTGTGTTTGCAATAATAATTTCATTGTGATTTTCAGAACCTTGAAGTTAAGAAGATAAACGACGAGAAAAAAGCAGCATTGGCTGCACAATTTGCTGCAGAAGCCACTCTTAGAAGAGTCCATGCGGCCCAGAAAGATGATGAAATGCCTCCAATTGAGGCCATCATTGCTCCATTGGAGGCAGAGCTTAAGATGGCCAGGCTGGAGGTATATTTTATAACTTTACTTGGCAATGTATAAGTTCCTTCAATAGTAATTATTGCTTTCGTACTCATAAATACTTAGATCACGTTTCCTTGATTCCAGTAATTACTCCCTCCGTCCCAAAATAAGTGTCCTTTCTATTTTGAGAAAAATTAAGGAGAAGTTAGTTTGTGTGGTATGCTTACTATTGTATTCTCATGATCATGTGTTGAGAGATTCTAACTAACTTTTTATAAGGATATTATTGACAATTCACGCATAACTAACTTACTAGAAAAGGAAACAAGACACTCATTTTGGGACAAAATTGTAAAAGAAACAAGACACTATAAGTTTTAGAATCCTATGTGTGGAAGGGAGATATGAAGCATTGATATGGGTGTAATGTTTTCTGTATGATCAAGAGTTTTGAAGGTTGATAGTTTATACTTATGGGTGTTGCTTGGTTTGTCAATTGTCAGGCTGCAAAGTTGCAGGATGATAATAGAGCACTTGATAGGCTTACTAAATCTAAGGAGGCTGCTCTACTTGAGGCTGAGAGAACTGTTCAGATGGCTTTGATAAAGGCATCCATGGTTGATGATCTACAAAACAAGAACCAAGATTTAACGAAGCAGATTGAAATATGCCAGGTTTGTTTGTCTTCGAAATAATCAATGAAGATGTTTTCTTGTACCTTGGGCCAACAGTGAGGAGCTCTGTTTGACATACCTTTCTCACATATCAGGAAGAAAACAAGATTCTGGACAAGATGCATCGTCAAAAGGTTGCTGAAGTTGAAAAGCTTACACAAACTGTTCGTGAGCTTGAGGAGGCTGTTTTAGCTGGTGGGGCAGCTGCCAATGCTGTGCGTGATTTCCAGCGAAAAGTGCAAGAGATGAATGTAATAATTATTACTCCACTCTGACTTTAAACTATAATTGCCCTTAAACTGCCGCTGACTTTCATAGCTTGAATAGGAGGAGAGAAAAACTTTGGAACGGGAGGTAGCTCGTGCGAAGGTTACTGCAAATCGAGTTGCAACTGTAGTTGCAAATGAGTGGAAAGATGGCAATGACAAAGTTATGCCTGTAAAGCAATGGTTGGAAGAAAGGAGATTTTTTCAGGCATGTTATGACCTATAAGCATCTTTATTGTACCAATCCATTGAAAAGTTTTCTGATCTATCATTAAGTAGCATCAGTCATGACATAAGTTTAAACTAATCGGATCCCTGGCAGATTATTTCTTAACTTTATGTTGCTATATGCTGTGTTGAGTGTATAAATAGAATCAAAATTGTAAAAATGTAGCAGTTGGAAATAGCCTCTTGGTGATATTTTTATACAGAGCTTAATTAGTTTTCCGTGTTATTTTCTAGGGAGAAATGCAACAGCTTCGTGATAAATTAGCAGTAGCTGAGCGCACAGCAAAGGCAGAAGCACAAATGAAAGTAGGTTTACCTATTTAGTGCTATTCCCTGCTTTTGTTACCTGTTAAATGACTGATACTAAATGTCTGTTCACTGATTACTGTAGGAAAAATACCAATTAAGGTTCAAGGTTCTGGAGGACCGCCTTAAAGGATCTGTCGGTAATTTCCGTGGTGCAATAGAAGGAAGATGTATTAGTAATGGACCTGCAAGACGCCAGTCTCTTGGTGGAGCAGAGAATTTCTCCACATTATCATCTAATGGCTACCTTTCAAGGAGAGCACCACAATCTGGTTCCCTTCGATCCAACAATGCTAGTGTACTATTAAAGCATACCAAGATGACATCGAGATCATTTGATGGGGGCAGTAGATCACTAGATAGAGGAAAAATGATATCTAGTGCTGTTGAGAAAAATATTGAAGCCACTGGTATCCCTGATCAGACTATTCGTGGTGAGACATTTGTTCAACACGAGGAGTGCACAAACAGGACTCCAACAGACAAAACAAAACCTGAAAATGAAGATTATGTTTCCGGTATGGTGTATGATATGATACAGAAAGAAGTTATAGCACTGAGAAAAGCTTGCCATGAAAAAGATCAAAGCCTCAAGGACAAGGATGACGCCATTGAGGTTTGACAGTCTGGCTTCTTGTTCATCTTCCATTATATTTTTGTTAGGAGGTGGATAAACTTGTCTGTGTATTTAATTATCTTAACCATTCGACTTTCTCTTTGCCTGTAATTATTATGCTAATTCGCAATTTAAGCAGATGCTGGCCAAGAAGGTGGATACTTTGAACAAAGCCATGGAAGTTGAGGCCAAAAAAATGCGCAGAGAAGTAGCTTCCATGGAAAAGGAGGTAGCTGCAATGCGTGTTTGCAAAGACCATGATCAGCGGACACGGCGTATCAGCGCTCCCAGGGGGGCAGTAACTCTCTCACTTTCTGCTAGGTGAAGTTTCTTTACTTACGTACAATTCAGCCTGTTACACCTTGGAATTGGGTGAGCTATGTGCTATTATGCACATCATGCTTCACATTTTCTTTGGGTGTATGGTGGGAGCCAGGAGGAGAACGGACAAAAAAAAAACATTTTTGCTTGGATTGAAGGTAGTAATAATAGGATAAGTAAATGCTAGGACATAGTTAAGATATGAAAGCATGTGGAGTGGAATATGGTGTGTTGTTTGAAACACTAGTGGTGCATGGTAGTAAGTTCTATGTGCTTCCAGTAGTCTCGGCTTTTCTGTGAGAACTGGGTTAGGTGGTGAAGCTTAAAACTGAAATAGGGCTGTGTCTAAACGGGGCATGTTGGGTTATTTTGAAAAATGATAACCGATCTTTCCTAGTAGAAATTCCATATACATGGCTGCTGTGCGTATACTAAATAGGTTTTGGTTTGTCTTACAGGAATGGACGGAACTGATAGTGAACTAATGTGGTTTTGGTGGATGATCTTTCTGCTCAACAATCAATAGCTGTTGTGTACGGCACTTACTGTGATATTGTTTACTTACACCCTATTTCCCACTTATTATCTTCCTCAATCTGATTGCCTAATTGTAAAGAACTGACTTTAGGTTACACGTAACGTATCCAGTCTTGGTCCCTTCCGGGACATCCGATAAAATTGGAACGATACAGATAAGATTAACATGGCCCATGCGCAAGGATGAACGTATCCAGTCTTGTATATCAATGTTATTAGTTATTACATTACTATAAATGTTGAGAATCTGGTCTAGTATGCCAGAAAGTTGAAGAGTTTTGTGGTGAATATTTGGGAGGTAGAAAAGAAACTTTCTATCTCGTACTTATTTGGTTTTTCCTAAATTAAATATACAGCAGACTGCAGAGTTTGTCATTATTCTGAAGTTATGTTGGTTGGGAAAGTTAGATTAACAATATTATTTGCAAATAAGACCTGACAAGCTCTCCGTACATGATAAATGGTATGCTCTTTGCATAATCCACGGAATGTTGATGCATGAAAATTCATAAATAAAACAGTCAGTTATTGAACCTAAACTCGAAATTTGCCTGGTTTTTCTTTTAGGGCCCAAGACGTCACCATTGTGAAGAGTTATATATTTAGAAGAAAAAGTTTGATTGAACAGAGTCAAATGAGTAAGGACGTCCTGAAATATGCAAAAATACATAGAAAATAGACAGAACAATCTCACACGTGTTGCCGCATGTTATTCATGTGTCCCACATGTTGACATTGTCATGTCATCATACAAGCCGACTTGTTATCATCAACAACTAATCATAACACAACACATCTCCCTCTCAATCCATGAGGTTTGAAACATTTTCCACTTGGATTCATTCGTGAAATTTACAAATTTTATTATTTTAAACTCACATTCCCTCTATAATTCATAATGGTAGATGTTTGTTTTCACAATTGTAGAGATACTTACTCTATTGCCCTATATACCGAACCCCAGTCATTCACCTAAAAACCAACTCAAAATTATTTCAAGTTTGAAAACTCACTAACATGACTCATACTACAATGTGTATTCTAGTATATATTTTTTTATCCTTGGACCAACACGACTCATCACATATTTTTTGAAAAGTTCTCAAATGTTATAACTAACCACTATAACTATAAATATATATTAGCCAAACAATCAACCATTTAGTACTGCGGCACATGAAATCTAAATAAAACATGTATAACTACTGACAGCCTTTTGGCACAAGGTCAACATGTTCGTTCAACCATCCGAACACATTTTCCATTTCGATAATTGACTAATGAGTTTACTCTTAATTCAAAAATAATTGTCACTAGTTCAACGTCTTTTTAGCTATGAGTCTCTAAAAAAAAAGAGCACACCGTTAAACAAAATAAACGTGCGTGAATCGACATTCAAATGTGTGTGAAAATGATAATTTATATTATTGTGAAATTAATTTACTACGAGATGCGTTAAGTTTTTTTTTCTATAATAGTGAACAAAATATTTATACTTATATAATTTTGCTGATGTTATGGTGGTACAATGATATTGTTGTTGTGACATCATTATGGAGTCTCAAATATAGAATATAGGCGTGTTGCTAAAAATGTTACTTTTCAACGACCTTGTTTTTAAAACTCGTCATATTACGAAATTACATCTACAAGGGTATGGTGATTCGAATCTTAAAAATACTTACCAACAATGTGTGACCTCCTTGAGTCATAATTATTTTTTTGCAACAAAAAAATTCTATATACATAACATTTTTCATAGAGAAATGTCCTTGACTAAAGTCTAGAGATATTAATTATGATTAAAATTCAAATAAAAAATAGAAAAGAAAAGAAATGAAAGTTGCGCGGTCGAGGCTCGAGACTCAAAAATCATCCAAAACCAAAAAGCAAGAGACGCGCGTGAGTTAGGAGAAAACAGTGGCGAGACGAGAAAGAGAACCGGTAGTACAAATTCGAAGTAGGGTTTTAGAGCAAAACCCACTCCAACCAGAGGTTTATCCTTTTGCTTCCATGGCGCTCAGAATGAGACCTTCTTCTTATCTTCGTCTTCGCTTCATGGCCTCTCGTTTCTTCTTCACCTCCTCCACTTCCCCTTCTCTCTACTCCGTTCCTCCCTCCTCTCTCTGCTTCAAACCCAGGTACTATCTCTCTATTTATACCTTTCCCTTTTTGTTTTCCTGTTTGTATCCCGAGAAACTGATGGAAAGTTATCATTTTGACCGTCCGTTTGCTGTTTTGGTTGCTAGGAACGAACTGAATACTCTCAGTCATTTTATACTTTTTTTTTGTTGTTATTTTGTTTAGGGGGTTTAAAGTGTTTGTTACGGTTATATTGTGGTTAGGTTTACTTTTGTTCATTTGTTGATCTTTACCGGGTTGTGTTGGTTTTGGTTGCAGGACTAATTTCAGAATGACTAGGGTTCCTCTTTGGAGTGGAAATGCAGCTTCTACTAGGTCTTTTATGTCTTCAGCTGTGTCATCTGAGGCTTCTAAAGGAAGTGCAGGCTATGGGTCTGAACAAATACAGGTGAGTTTGACTTGACTGACGCGAAATGTGGGAGCTAAAAGAAAGAATCATGGCTTTCCTTCCGTCATTATTTTGTTGTATGATACTTGCTATGTAAATGATGTATGCAGTGCTTATTGTTGTAGGAAAACATGTTACTAAGTATGATGTTATGAGTTCAACTTTGCATGATTTGTTTATGGGTTTTGATGATGTTTTGGTGACTTTACTCTGGTTTGGTGACTTTTTGGATGTGTGATGTATTTAGGTACTGGAAGGCTTAGACCCTGTTAGGAAGAGGCCTGGGATGTATATTGGCAGTACAGGACCTCGTGGTTTGCACCATCTGGTATGTTTTTGCTTTTTTATTTTATTTTATTGTAACGGCACTACTTTTCATTTTTCTGCACTACCGCGTACACACATAAATTGCTACTATCCAATTTTCTAGGTGTATGAAATTTTGGACAATGCTGTCGACGAGTCGCAAGCAGGATATGCTTCAAAGATAAATGTCATTTTTCATGCAGATGGTTCTGTTAGCGTCACAGACAATGGGCGAGGGGTAAGGGCCATCTGCTTCTATTTTAGCAAGAAGAAACATGCATATATTTTCAACTGGACTCATGGTTCGTTATGCTTTACTTTTTGATTTAGTATGATTTTATTTTACCAATACCGGTTCTGTACACCCATTCATGGTCTATATGTCCAAACTCTCCATGTATTACTCTTTGCAAATTGTCCAAACACTATGATAGTTTAAGGGTGCATATTCTAGTTGTTAAATATCGAAATGCATTTTCAAGTGCTTTCCTTTGCATAGCCATTAATGTATAATCTTACAAGGTAATAACGATTTAAGCTATTAAAATCACAAGTCATTCATGATAGCTCTCTCTCTCTCTCTCTCTCTCTTTGCTTTTATCCTGACATGTTTCTCATGTTTCACCTCTACCTTGCAGATTCCAATTGACTTGCATCCAGTGACCAAGAAATCCTCCCTAGAGACTGTGTTGACGGTAGTATATCATAATTGACCATTTATATTCTTGAATTCATATATGAGGTTATCAAGTGATATAAGTAACATTGAATAGTTTGAGGGGTAGTGATTTATTTACCCAAACACCATGTAGTATATATTTTTACATCTGATCTAGGTGAATTTCCTACTAAAAGAATATGCGAACTAAAATTTAAGACAAACATTATGCTATTGATGTCTATATGGATAGTATTTTGGCATAACATTTTCTTTGTTAAATTTTCCGTTGCATATTTTATGCTTATACAGAACATGCAAGAAAACTTGTCAAATGCTCTTGATTTTGCCTCATGTTAGTCTGAATTGTGACAAATGTGATGCTTTTGGGTACCTTGGTAGGTAAATGTGTTGGATATTCTTGCATTCTTTTCTGTGTTGTGTGTGCGTATATATATTCAGTAAAAAAGAGAGAAAGGTTCATCAGTTCCCTAACAATTTAGTTGTATTTGAACAAGTGTTAAATTTCTGATCTCATTCCATACCATACAAATGGGCATAACTTTGTCAAAAAAATTGAAAATTCGATTTTGCGCAGGTCTTGCATGCTGATGATATTCCATACTATACAAATGGGCATAACTTTGTCAAAAAATGGAATATTTGATTTTGCGCAGGTCTTGCATGCTGGTGGAAAATTTGGTGGTTCTAGTAGTGGTTATAGTGTCTCAGGTGGATTACATGGTGTGGGCTTATCTGTTGTCAATGCCCTGTCAGAGGTGTGCATCACCTTCTCATTTTACTTTATGTGCCTACAATTTTATAACTCTAATTTATCATCTAATTTCATTTATTTCTCAATGTTGTTGGAGTTTTTTTATAGATATACATTATTGGTCAAATTAGTTCGTTAGACTTCACAATGGTAATTCCATGCAAGGGTGCTTCACTACACTCTCCTCTAATAATGAATATAAAGGTTAAATTGGAAAAGATCTGCAAAAAGGGGTCATTCTCAGCATTATAATGATAGTTTTTGTATTATTAAGTTGTGATTTTGACTACAAGGATATTACAAAACAGGAAAACTTCTTCATGGTCAATGTGGTTTAGGTTTGATGATAGTAATGCCAATAATCTAATATATTTGTTCTTTAGTTTGATTTCTTCATATGCTTCATTGTTTATGTATGAGCTTCAGCGGTTTGGGTTATAGTGGAATTAGAGAAATATTAGTAATTTATTATGTGACACTAGACCTAGGTATTACAACTTATATAGTGATTTCATGATGATGACATAGGTAATGTCTTGTGTAAACCCTTTCACATTAAAACCCATTCTGTATTATATGTATAGAGCCAAATTGCAAAAGATCACCATTAGAAATGGATTTTGTATATTTGCTACAAGCATTTTCAAAAAAACTTGTGTTGAGCTGTAGTGGATTTGGTAGTGTGCTATCATGATAACATGTTATATAATATTCTGAAACTTTGTAATTTTTTTTATTTGGAGTAAATTTTTGTATTATTGGTTCAGACTTTGGAAGTTACTGTTTGGCGTGATGGGATGGAGTATCAGCAGAAATATTCTCGTGGGAAGCCTGTTACAACTCTAACATCCAGTGTTCTTCCACTTGAATCAAAGGGTACTCAAGGAACAAGAATTAGATTTTGGCCTGACGAAGAAGGTTCCCATCAGCTCTTTTTATCTCTTGTGATTTTTCCTGTATGCTATTGATAATTACATCTGGTGATTTATTTGTGCTTTACACTTTCAATTTTGTTGCAGTATTCACGACTGAAATTCAGTTTGACTACAACACTATAGCTGGACGAATTAGGGAGCTTGCTTTTCTAAACCCAACTGTAATTCCGTTCATTTCATTGTTTGAATTATCATGTTTTAGCTACATATTTTATGTTTTTTGTCAGGAAAATATAAATTTATCTTGAACAATCTATGTTGCTTTCTTTATTTAAATAAAATTAGTGGTAACAATCTAAAGGCTTACTGTTTTGTCTTTCATAGCTCACCATCTTTTGCTTTATCTCTGTAGCTTACCATCACTCTTAGGAAAGAAGATGATAATCCAGAGAAGTGCCAGTATAATGAATACTACTATGCTGGGGGTCTGGTCGAATATGTTAAATGGCTAAATGCTGATAAAGTATGCTATATTTGTCCTCACCTTTCCTCGTTATGTTCCTTAACTTCTGGGCTATCACGTTTCTTATTATGTCTGTTATCGGTGAATAAGAGGAGCTTGTTGTTTTGCATTACTTAATGGTCTTTGATTAACTCCTTTAATGATATATTTTCCCAAGATGCATATTAAAAGTTGCTAGATGTCCAATTTACTAAAGCTATTAGTAGTTTCAAGGTTGGGTTCGTTAGTAACAAGCTAGAGATGGTTGATATTATGCTCCAATTGAGGGGAATGAAGTGAGTTATGAATCAATTTATATATTTTTTATTCTATATCCTGTACCTATCCTATATATAAATAGGAAAAGCCAAACCTAATAGGGTTATAACTTCATAGTTTTCTGAGGCACTCTTTCACTCATCACTCATACCATTTATGAGTATACCGCATATTCTTTCTGTCTGCTTTTGAACTGTTTTTGGGTTCTATTAGCAAGACAATAACCTTTATTATTTTGGTGGATGGGTGGTGGTCTGGTGGATATTCTGGTTTGCCTCAGATTTATTTGTTGAATCTAAATGTTATGATTTCAACCTACCTCATACAAATAGGACAGGGCCAATGATCGATTGGATGGTCCCGTAAAGGAAAATTTTACTTTCTGTTTACCATTTAACTGGTTTCTGTAACATGTACCATTAAATTCTTGTTTCTACAAGCTTTGCTAAATGGTTATTTATTGTTTTTTGATCCAGAGTCCACTTCATGATGTTCTGGGTTTCCGTAAGGAAGCAGATGGAATCACTGTTGATTTAGCACTTCAATGGTAAGTCATCAATAACGTCTTATTTTTGGGTGCATATTCACAAACTAACTATTCCACTCTTCTGAAAATGAGTATGATTTTGTAAAACATGGTTAAAGACTAGTGCGAAGACATCACATCATGATAGATATAAACAAATTCACTAGATTTATTTAATAGCTGATGCGAAAACCACTTCATGTAGCTATGTTAAATGGAATTCATGTGCTGAAGTCAGAGACAACATTTGTTGCATATGATTGGAGATGTTGATATTGAAATGTATTCAGTTGTGTAGGGAAATTCATGAGGTCTATAATGTACGTGACCAATCTTTCCTTTGATCCAATTGACTGATGATTATTCCCCTTTTACCAGGTGTTCAGATGCTTATTCAGATACGATGCTAGGATATGCTAATAGCATTCGAACTGTTGATGGTGGAACCCATATTGATGGTGTGAAGAGTTCATTAACAAGAACTCTCAATAATCTTGGGAAGAAGTCAAAGGTTATCAAGGTGTGTTGTTCTAGTCTACAGCTTTGGACTTATCTTCAGTGCATGCAACCCACTTTTGTCTGTTGGTAACACCTGAAAGGTTTTTGTTACAGAGGGCAGCTTAGTCTGTCTTACAATATAAACTGTTTCACTTCCATTTATTAAATATAGAATATTTGCTAGGTAACTTTCACTATTAAAATCTTTTTATTTTCGTTCCAGGATAAGGAAATCAGTTTAAGTGGCGAACATGTCAGGGAAGGATTAACATGTGTTATTTCTGTTAAAGTTCCAAATCCAGAGTTTGAAGGACAAACAAAGGTATTGTCAGTTTTACTGTAGTTTTTGTTGGTTGCTTTCTTCTTAGGTCGTGATGAAACTTTGACTAAACATGTAATCTGGTTTTTCTCTCTTATAGACAAGGTTAGGTAATCCAGAAGTCCGAAAAGTAGTTGATCAATGTATTCAGGAGTACCTTACTGAATTCCTGGAGCTCAATCCAGATGTACTTGATTCAATACTTTCTAAAGCTCTGAATGCTCTAAAGGTATCTCATGGATAAAATATTTGCTTTGGTTGGACTATTTTTTCCATTATATCAAGCTGCTCTGTTCAAAGGCTTACATTTATGTACCTGACAATTCTTAATCAGTTAATCTTTTGAATTTGTTGTCTATAATTTATTATTTTCAGGCGGCTCTGGCAGCTAAGAGGGCTAGAGAATTGGTGAGACAAAAGAGTGTTTTGAGATCTTCATCTCTTCCTGGAAAATTGGCTGATTGCTCTTCTACAAACCCTGAGGAATCTGGTATATATTGCTTTTTAGTATAAAACTAATTCTAACGTCAGTTTTGAATTTATATTTTGATGTTTTAAATTATATTATCAAGGGTGACTAATACCGAGTATATTTTAATTCTACCACCATACTTGAGTCTATTTTATTACCATCAGTAATTTATGACGAACGATATAAGGTTAATAATCATAGGAGCTATATTCTATAAATTTATGCAACAATCTTGTACCTATTATATCCTAATTATGGGCTACCGAGTCTCTTTAAATTTCATCTTGATCATTAAAATTTGCGCCTCTAATTTGTTAAAGTTTGTTTTGTTCAATTGTGTAGAAATATTTATAGTTGAGGGAGACTCAGCTGGTGGAAGTGCAAAACAAGGCCGAGATAGACGCTTTCAGGTAAAGCCTTCTTTTAGCCACTTCATCACCATTAACACTCACTCTTGAAGTCTTGCTAGTTGCATCTTGGAAATGATGATTATAATATACATATTATGGTCATGAAAAAATTGTTATTTGCTCTGAAAAGAGAATAATATTCGTATAGGAATGAAAGACCGTCTAAGACTGCTCTGCAATCTAATAACTGCTCTGCTTATTTTTATTTATTTATAAATATACAATTTGATTTTATAACAAATATTTTAGCTTTGTAGACCAAACAACAGTAGAAAAGAGAGTGATTCTCATAATTGCACGTCAGTTGAACCTAGTTCTAGCTACTTCCTCCCAAACTCTAATTTTGAAACTTATATTTGTTTGCTTGATTTGGTTACTTGGCTGGGCGAACATAAGTTGTGTTTCACTGGGGTTGTCTCTCAAATTATCTTGCTGCTTTTTATTAGTTTTAAATATTTTCTATTTGTCCGTGATATGTTTTTTTCAAGTCACTAAAATATAGGGGTAAAAAGACTGGCTATAACATATTGATGAGATGTGGTCTGGTACAGGCTATTCTACCTTTGAGGGGAAAAATCTTGAACATTGAAAGAAGGGATGAGGCAGCAATGTACAAAAACGAAGAAATACAAAATTTAATTCTTGGTCTTGGGCTTGGAGTCAAGGTAAACTTTCTTACACATCATTTTAGTCAAACTGCTTTGCTCTATTCATGTTTTTATTTTTCCTCATTTCAGGGTGAAGATTTTAAAAAGGAAGCTTTACGCTATCATAAGATCATTATTCTAACAGATGCTGATGTAGATGGTGCCCACATCCGAACTCTCTTGTTGACATTTTTCTATAGATATCAGGTATGCAATATTAATTTTTCTTTTTCATACGCTCATCACGGTGAAGATAGAAAAAGAGTAGACCTACAGATTCAGAAATTTGTGTTTTCTTTTTGGTATATGCAGAAATCCTTGTTTGATGAAGGTTGCATTTATGTTGGTGTACCACCTCTCTACAAGGTTTGTCACAGTTCTTATGGATTCATATTACCTTTATACTGAAAGAATATGCTAAATTCTCTCTCTTTGCATAAATACAGGTTGAGAGAGGAAAACAAGCGTACTATTGCTATGATGAGGCGGAACTAAAAAGTGTTCGAAGGTCCTTCCCCTCAAATGCCTCGTACAATATTCAGAGATTCAAAGGTATACCGATTGCATTACTTAATGAATGCACAAGCAGAACTCTAAAATGCTTGCCTTCAGTCAGTTTTGCTTTGTTTTATGCAACGCTGCTTTGAATGCTTCTAAATAATGCCTTTATTGTGACAAAAAGACGGTCCTGTGTAGGTGGTTTTTTTACACCAGATACAATAATTCTTTGTTGAGTGAATCAAATTTTACTGCTTACTGAAGCAGTAGTAACTGTGATATACTGTTAATGAGCTAGTTATTCAAAATGGTTGAATAATCGTGTGATACATTTATGACTTGGTTCTTAAACTTTAGGAGCCAACTTGCTATATGATCCCTAATATTTATTGATGATTCATCTTATGCATGACTGCAGGTTTGGGGGAGATGATGCCCTTGCAATTATGGGAAACAACAATGGATCCTGAGCGACGACTGCTGAAGCAACTAGTTGTCGAGGATGCTGCAGGAGCCAATGTTGTCTTCTCATCCCTCATGGGTGCACAGGTGCGCTTTCCATTCTAGTTCATTTCACACGTCCAGTTGAATTGTTCCCGGATTTGACCTGATGATTTGTATACATTTCTGTTCAGGTGGAAGGCAGGAAGGAACTCATCAAGGATGCGGCAAGAAAGATCAAACTGGATCAATTAGATATATAGAGGCTGATGGTGTATTTACAACTCGGAAGTACGGAATCAATTATGAATGATGGCAATCATTTTTTAATGCATGCTTGTTAAAAATACGAAAATGACCATGTAGACTGATGTTTTTGACTACATATAATGCAAAATTTGATGATTGCCCCATTTGGAAATTTCTGACTAGTTTTTAGCTCTGCTTACTTTAAGCTTTTGATTTCTAATGTGTGCCCTTTTGTAAGAAGGTAACAAAGATTTCTGTAAAACCTTGACATGACATGCTGAAGATTACACTAAAATCGACCAGACTTTGATGAACAATGGAAGAAATAGAAATTCTACGGTTCGCAGATGTTGTGACCACTCGCGGGATAAATATAAAATTCCTCTGAAGGGGTTGAACATAAACTTTATTTGGTTCGCTAAGGGTTTATGAAATTCCTGATTTACTCTTTAGGTGTAATTTTATTAACATACTGAATTTCACTAAAACTTCATTTTTTGATAATAGAATTCTCTTGGACTTAAAATAATTAAAATGATAATTAAAATGAGCAAGAGTAGCAAATTAAACAATAATCCTCCTTTTTCTTTTTGTTGCCAACAATGAGATTTTATGTTAGTAGAAGTAGAACGTGTATCATAATATATGGAGCCAAAAAAGGAAGGGCAATAGCATAACATATATAATCAGAGACTGTTTGTTCAACAAGAGACTAAGTTAAGAAACTAGACAGAGGCAACCATAAATATTTTCAATCAAGCAAATTCAAAGCCTGCACTTTACCCATCTTGTCGAGCGAAGCTAGCTTTGATGCCAACGAGGCGTCTGGGGATATATTATGTGCCTTCATTCTGTCCTTGAATCCGTAAGCAGGAATTTTGGCTTGCACATAAGCCAGTAATAATAAATCAAACTCCCTACAACGAGTGCTATACCCGGCCTCTATCATCCTCTGGAAGCATTTCTCTGCATTATGAACATTACCCTTCAGTGCATACCCTCTCAGAACTGATATGTATGAACGTTGCAGTGGTTTCATTGGGGACTTCTGAACTGCCTTTTGCAATATCGATTCAGCGTTTTCTACCTCACCAGCATCCACATACAGCCTCACAAGTGCATCCCAAGTTAATGGGCCAATTGGACACCCAGTCTCTGACATTCGCTTCACCAGAAGCTTCGCCTTTTCCAGCATCTTGTTTGCCACATACACCTCCAATAGTTCTACATAATGCCTTGAGCGGGGATCTTTGCAAATTTTTAACATCCCATTAAAAGCCGCCTCAGCTTCTTCTACTCTTTTTAACTGCCCCCAAGCTTTAATGGCTGCCAGGTATTCAGATGTACGAGGCTGTGACTCGCAGACCTGCCATACTCTTTCTACTTCATCAGCCTTTCCAAGCTTTGCATACAGAGGGAGCAAAAACGCGCAAGCCCAGCGATTCTCTTTTAAATCAGTTCCTTCCATATCCTTCAGAATAGCCTCCGCTTTTTCTTTCATCCCACTACGGATGTAGTATTGAGCCAATGTGGTTTTTATCCTAGAGCTGAGTTCAATGCCTTCGGCCTTCATTCTCTCAACAATTTGTTCAACCCCAGAGGTGCTCATTTCATTGCATTTGATCTCCAATAACAGTTGGTAAGTGACGAGATCGGGCTTGACCTTTTCCTTCTCCATTAACAGCAATACATCAGATATCTTCTTTTTGTTACGTACCCTGTAAAGGATGATCAACTGATTGTAATCAAATGATGTAAGTGGAAATCCTAGGGTTTTCATTTTCTTGAACAATTTCTCGGTTTCCTTCTCTTTTTTTGCTTTAACATAATTAGCCAACAAAGCCCCATAAATCATCCGCCCTCTAAAGGATTGAGGGATCTTCTCAATGAAATTCTCTGCCTTGGCGAGGCCGAATACCTTGGCAATCAAATCAATGTGAGAAGAATAGTCTCTCTCTTCAAATTTAAATTGCGTACTGGCCAGTAACCAATTCGAGAGCTGCAACACAATGTGTGAACAAAACACCAATAAGAAAATTCAGACCAATCTCAGTAAGTGTAGAAATATAGCCTACAGCAGGAAACAAGGAGTTGCAATATCTACTTCCAGATCAAAACTGAGAAAGAAAAGACCATCATCAATTTTATTTTAAAAATATTCCTGAGGCTATAATGTTCCACAAATAAGGGGCAAGGATATCCAATCAAGTATATCAAGGCATTCATGAGAAAACTAGGACAACCTAGCTCAATGAATTCTGTAACCACTACTCTCACTTATAGTTGTAAATACTGGACTGTCAACAACAGACACACCAGTAGGTACAACAAGAGCTAGTGGCTTCAAAGCCAATTATTAACATAGTGGTAAATGTTCTGAGACATTTCCTCAGATAAAAAAGTATAACATACAAACCAGTGGATGGTTGAAACAGAAAAGTGGATTCTTCATGGCACAAATTTCTAGAAAAAATAGTGAGCAAAAACATGCTATCTACCCTCCAAAGTAATGACATGACAGGGTGCAAATAAAAAATCCATAATGAAACCGAAAGCAGTCATAAAATTATATTGATATTCTTTTAGTCGCTCATAAAACCAACTTCTTTGATGTATGACCCGAACTTTACTGAAGTATTTGTTCTCACTTCAGCAGGCCAGTAAAGCATGATCCAAGTCTATCAAATGCGTACAACATAGTTATTTACGGCGCAAGGCGCACAATGACACAAACCCTTTTTGGAACCACGGCGCATGGAGCACGCCTTTCGCAAATACGGCGCTTAGACACTAAATTATATATATATATATATTGCATATTTAATAAGCTATCATGTTAAATTATGTCAATAAGTTAATGATAAAATTGATATAATTTAATAAAGTCATCATCATTAGTCATTACGCCAAAGCTCTTAAACGAAATATGAAACGTTAAATCTAAATATCTAAGTACTCATCCTCTTCAAAAAGAGAATCACCATTTGCTGCTGGGATTAGGTATTTATAATGTGGTATTGTGATTGTATAACTGGATTTTCGGACATTGGAAGGACAAAAGGCTGTGGAATAAGGAACATCACTGTGATTAGACTTTCCTTTTTTAAATAAAAAAAAAATTGATTGCTTAAATTATAAGCAAGTAGTATTGAATTTAGGATTTGAATTTTGAACTAAACACACAAAAAACCCTAATTTTTGTACAATTTTCATATGGTGCGCCTTTAGTAAATCGCCACGCCACATAAGTCTTATGGCGCCAAAGGTGCGCCACGCCGTACCATGCGCCATGGCGAGCCATTAATAACTATGGTGTACAAAACTCAAATTCAAAACTATTTTTCATCTTACGGAAAAGAAATTGAGTGTATAGAACTTTGATAAACAGAATAAATAGTACTTGACTACTTGTGCGTGCAAACAAGTTAGTGTAGCATCATATGTACTGTATTAAAAAAATTCAAATATTTTCTGCATTGTCCACCACGACCTCTTCCTCGTCCAAAATGGTCTGTAATACCTATAGGCTATAAGACACATTTGTGATGGATCGGTGATGCTACATTTCATCACAGTAGTCCAAATGAGTAGTTCTACATCACGCAGAACCGTCATTAATTCACTGGAGTGAGTAGCACTCCATTTTTTGGTATAATGTTCTTCTTCCAATCATTCGGACCATATGTTTGGAAAGTTTAAAGTAGAAAGGACTATTTTAAAAAATAGGTAGATTTGAGTCACCTCCAAAGTCTTAGTAAAGGCTCGACGTTTACGAAGTAGGGACATGGCCACAGAGACCTCTTTGCGGTTCAACTCTTTTCCTTCTGCAACCCACTTATCAAGTGTAGAGTGTATAGACGATTGGGGAACAGCAACAATAGCCTCAAATAGTTCATAAGTGTTCCTTTTCTTACTCATGTCTGAATCAGCATTAGACAACTCCAGCTTGTTTTCAAAAGGTTCATCACAACCAATTCCATCCTCGTCAGACAATTCTTGATCAAAAGATAAATCATTTTCAATTTTCACACCTTCATCAATCTCTTGTATATCAGCCCTAGCTCCAAGTTCAGAAAACTCATCTTCCTCTTCACTACTTGTTGAGCCGGCTATCGTGGAAAGACTGCATCTCCCCGTAAATAACTTAAATGGAACACCTGTGCTCTGGTAAACTCTCTTCGGGCACCTATCAGAAATAGCTCGAGGAGACTTCAAAGCGTCACTCTCTCTAATTAGACCACTCGATACTTCTGAATTAGCACAGTAGGCACGAGATATTCGTGTCAAAAATGCCTCATTCCTGAAAATGACAGAGAGAAAAGCAACACCACAGGTTACTAAGAACATACAAATGGTAAACAAGCCAAATTAACAGATGATAAACATTATAGGCCATGCCCAGCTCCAGCATTGTTTTTTTTAAGACACAAACAAGCAATTGGACGGTGAAAAAAACTTAAAACTGCACGGAAACAAACAAAGCAAGTAATTTAACATTCCGCTTTCTTTCAACATATGATCAGCAAACACCAATGCCACTATATGGCCAAATCTTTCACTTCCATCGCCATTTCTCACTACTTTCCCAGTAGCCAAACATAGAGAAAAAAAAGAAGAAAAAAGACTGTTTTGGGAAGAGAGAGAATGAGAAAAGAACGAGACCTTAGAGGATTCGTAGCTCGTCGAAGTGCCCACATGTTGAAAAATCAGAAACCCTAACAATGGAAATGAGAAAACAACGAGACGAATTCACAGTCTCTGAGTCTGAGCTCAGCACAAAAGACGAGAAAAACCCAAAACCCTCTTAAACCCTAGGTAGCGCCAATTCTACAGCATCGATGATGATGTTGGTTTCGTTTCGTAGCAGCAATGAAGCCGAAAAATAGGCCATAGTGGGCCTGGTATCTCGGGCGGTTAGTAGTCTTTTTTACTCCGGTTCACCTAAGCCCAATCTCAGCCCACGGTTCACATTGTAGGCCTAATCTAGGATTTTTTTTTTAGTTAATTGAAAGCTACAACCTCATGAAACGCAGGCCACGTAAAAAACAAACACTGCAACGGGCTTTTCTCAAAGAGTTTTCCAAACTAGGGTTTTGGGTGTTGACTTTTCTAGAATTTCTTTGTGTGCTACCGTCGGTGACGGCTATAAATCCGGTGGGAAAATGTACTTCGGGACAAGGATCTCATTTCCAAGGCTACCATTTCGGTTGGGGGGATTGGGTTGACCATCGAATCTCCAGGGGGGCAATAATGGCGTCGACTTTGTTGAGAATGCAATCGAAGAGTGAGAGCGAGATGGTGTCTAGGATACCAGAAGCAGTGGGATGGAGGGGAGGGAGTGCCGAGGGTCGGGAGAAGGGGCTAGAGAAGGAGGGGGTCTCGGTGGAGGAGATGGTTAGAGGGGTCGCGGGTTTGGTGATGGACGAAGAAGATACAATTCTCCAGTATGGAACCGGAGATGCTCCGGTGGCCATGACGGCGACGGAGATCCACAGGTTTGTGGGGGCGATTCCTGGTGGAGGTCCCCGTCAATTTCGCAAACATGCAACAAATATTGGCATGAATCTGGCGCCCCAAGAAGGGGGTCACTATGAAATAGATGTTTGATCCGACATCCGGACCAAGCAAACATGCGCGCTATTCTTTCGAGTTCTACGATCGCGAGGATGCAAAGAAGGTGGAAAGATGAAAGGCCTTGGACGTACAAGGGTAATGTTTTGTTGCTTGAGAAGGTGAAGGCAGACGATGACCCGTACACATTAGAGATCAACCACGTGGACAGGTGGGTTCAGATCTGGGGTATCCCGCTGGAGTACACGTTTGAGAGGATCTGCACATATTTTGGTAACGCTATTGGCCGGATCCTTGAATCGGATCCTTTGAACTTTCGTGGAGGGTAAAGATAGTTTGCTCGTATCCGAGTCCGTTTTGATGTGTGGAACCCCTTGCCCCGGAAGGCAAAAATAGTAATTACAGATACGGGAACACATGTGGTGACCTTTCAGTACGAGTGGGTCCCTACTTTCTGCTTCTATTGTGGTCGTTTAGGGCATACGGAGCGGAAATGTGATCTATCGGGAAGCGGCTCGGACTCGGGTATTGGCAGGGCGTACAGATCCACGTTGGTCGCGACTAGGGGGAGAATATCATTCATGGGGGCACAATGGCTAAGGGCGGGACCGGACCAACCTTGGGAGTCTCCGGTGGTGGCAAATAATGTTGGGTTTGAGACCCCGATTACACCAGCGTTGTGGGACGAGCACACGTATGACTGCGGTTTTCAAAAGGAAAAAGGTTGATCGGTTCGGGATGAGAGGGGGAGGAACTTTTGGTCAGTAGGGATGTGTCGAGCAGGGGAGAAAGTGCCTCCAATAGCGGGGCGTGATCATCAATTGGCTACGGAGTGGGTGGGCGGGGCACAGTCGTTTCCCTAGCCATTACTGACCTCTTAGGTGGCGGGGGGGGGGGGGGG
>JAYMTA010000600.1:0-26206 GCA_036897625.1 Pelargonium cotyledonis
ATTAATGGCTTAGCCTAAACCAAAAATAAATTGGCTTAGGCTCCCCTTTCCCTATATATATATATATGATCTTCTGGCTCCGTGTACAACTGCTCTTGATTAGAATAATCGACTTTGTGTACCTTCTGATGATTCCAGAAATAACTATTTAAGAACTAGCTCAAATACTTAAACCCTAGGCCTCCAGCCAATCTTTAACAACAAATTGACGTGATTACATTGCAATTGTATACCAAAGATGCCCCTTCCAAACTGTAAAAGTGCAAAGACTGATAAGCTGCTCTTAAGTCAAAATAGAATGCCTACCTCAAGTTCAAAGGACTTCTCGTTTAATTGCTCTGTCAGTTCAGCTAAAGACTGCAGCATGAAACAAGCAGAACAATGATGATGAAGATGTGACAAGTAGTAAAATGTAAGAGCAGTCAACCATATGGGAAACAACACTTACTTGTGCTATTTCATATTTATCCAAGTTGTTCTCTGAACCAATGGTGGAATCAACAATTTGCTTTTCCAGCAAAGCAATCTGTTCATTTTTCCTCTGGATTTCATCATTTAACTTTCCGATCTCCACCTTGAATATGAAACATAAAACAGTCAAGTTTTCTTTGCATGTCAACAGCAATTATATTGACCAGGATGTGGTAAGGAAACAAAATGATACCTGAACTTGTGCCCTTTGAGGATTTCTGGCAGCATCCTCAGACAACCTCTTAAGAGCACTTAAATGGAGTGCCACCTCTCCAGACAAAATCTTTTGCTGCTCCCTCAGAAGATCAATCTGATCAATTGTTTTCATGCTGGTCTGTCATGTAAAAAGGCATTGTAATTTAAGACTGGACTTTCTAATTAGATTTGCACAATGAAAAAATCTAAAATATATAAACAAACAAGGAAAAAAATGGGGTGTAAAATTAAGGTCAGAAAGTGTCTCAGTTGAGATAACAAATTACTTTCACATTAAAATTTTATGCCAAATCTAACCAAATCAAGTTGGGATGCCTACACAAATGCTGGAACTAATTTTATTTTTGGAATTGAAACTGATGCTTTAACTGTCATGTATATGTATTAACATCATAAAATAAAACCGACCAAGCTAATCTTCGTAGCAATTGGGCATGGCAACTCAGTTTCTCACAGAACTAAAAATACCAGCACAGATTATTCTACCTAATTTAACTTCTCAATTGATGAAATTCATTTATCTGCGCACACTTCAAGGAAACATCCGAAACAACAAATAGATAATAAAAAATAAATACAGTACCAGCGGTGTCCCTTGCACTGACAAATGATCTTCAGAGACTTCTCTGTCTTGTCTAGCCTCAAATGAAATATCTGCAGATGGAGAACTTTCTGCAAGTAAAGAATGGGAAAGTCTAGATTCCATGTGGCAATTACTGCTTTCAGCCTGAGGAGTTGAAGGTGTGCTAATTGATTTCACTCCACTGGACTTGTCACTAGTGCTTGTCATAGTTCCCAAGCCACTATCTCGTTTCTGATAAAAAATTGAACATATTAAAGCACTTCTGAAAAAGGGAATAACCGAATAAAGATATATGAAAAACAAGCTAAAACAACAAATATGTCCAAACAGAAAACTATCACCTTATTTTATTTCACTACATAGTGCAAGTGAACAAATATTGTACAAAACAAGATATCTATCAATTCAATAGCCATCATAAACATTGGACAAAACATTTATAAATATCCCAAAATTTGCTGATCTAAGTGTGTTGTGCATTTCGCTCTTATAACCCCAAGGGCATGTGTTGTAACAAACTTAAGGGATACTAACTTATTATAGGGATATCACAGGTTTTTCATGCATAACTAACTTCCTAAAAAGGAAATAGAACACTTATTTTGGGACATAAATGTAGGGAAAACATGACACTTATTTTGGGACGGGAGAACATTGGTAAATATACAAGAGCAATTTCAGATGTTTTAAAACAACTACAAGTATGCTGGCTGATGGCTCACGTGTCATGACGTAAGTGTTCAAACATCTTTTCGTATTTCATTTTAAATAGATGGCTTAGATATCCAGATCACACCAAAAGTTATATCTATACATAACCAGTACAGTACATAAATGACTAGAAAAGTGAAGTGTATTGTAGAAGGTCCATATTCTATATACCCGTATTTTTAACCAGTTTAACAGTCCATGCTTCTTGGTCTTTTTCTCATCCTTGATTGTATCATCTGCTGCTTCAGCATTCCCTTCAACAGAAACATACAATTCAATGTTTTCATCATCCAACATCAAGTCGCGCCTCCGGTGTGGTAGGTATGCAAGCTGATTATTTACACAAGTTACAACAATTGGATCAAACAAATTTGAGAAAGAAACTATAGCAAATAGACATGAACTCTAACCATGGCAGAATGGTAAACTTGAGATATAATTGAGATAATGAAGGTACCTATACTGAAAAGGAAAAAAAATGTAATAAACAATACCCTCTCTATCCCAAAATGAGTGTCTTGGTTTCCATTTGGAGAAAAATGAATAACAAGTTAGTTAGAGTTGTATATTTCCTCTTGTATCCCTAATGACGTGTTGTAACAAACTTAAGAGATACTACTGATATTTCATACCTAACTAACTTACTAAAAAGAGAATGAGGACACTCATTTCGGAACAAGGGAGTAATAAAATTTGAGAATGAGTCAATCCTTGTACCTCTTCTTCTCCAAATGAATGTCTTCTCCTGTGACCAGGGTGGTGGGTATGTCTTGATTGTGAAGTTTTCGAGGAGACTAAAATTAATTTAGTTAGCCGCTGTATTCTGCCCAGTAAAGCGGCTTTAGCTTCTTCTTCCTGCTCCAATCTTGACTGCAGCTTGACTTGACCATCTTCTAGCTTCACAGATCACATCACACCAACAAAAATGGATTAAGTCATGCAAACAAATTCACCCTATTTTCTCTTAAAAAAATTCACAGTCCAATATAATAACTCACATGATGCCCTAAATAAAACAAATAAAAGAAAAGCCGATGGTAATAGTCATTTTCCTGAACAAGTTATTCAGGTGATCAGGAGTCAGGACTGTCAAAACATGAGTTCGGGTACGAGTACACCGTATTTTTCAGAAATACTAGGTACGGGTACGGTGGCGTACTTCTCATTAAAAATTAAATGAATACGTTCAATATACAATTTAAAAATTGTAGTAATAACAGATTTGTGACATTTTTTCCTTCCCAAATCAAAATCTGATGAGGAGAAAAATAAAAGACATAAATTACAAAGTGAATAGAAAATTAGAAATATTAAATTCAAACTAGTATTAAGCAGTTAGTGAAGGGTTGAGTAGTGATAAGGTGAGACAATGAAGCACAAAATATCAAACAATAATGATTACATGTAAGTGGAAAGGCTGAGAAGATTATTCGGTGAAGTACCCATATTAGTTATTGACCATACCCAAGTCATACCCAAAAGAACCCAAAAAATACCCGCTAAAGTGCCCAGAAGTATCCACAAAATACCAGTACCCGGTACAAGTAGGTCCTCCTCCTAGGAATACTCCTGCTTCATGTTCAGCACATATCTAAAGTAATGTAACACACTAACACCAACCTCAGGTAAGTCTGTTGCCTAGTCAAAGTAAATAAGATGGAGGAAATAGTGTAAGTTACTAAGAATTCATAAGCTTAGGTTGGACGCATCCTTCCTATTTTGTGTATTAGAAACTCTAATCATGTATTCATGTTGAACAATGTGCGAGAAATTCAAATAGTGGTTTATACAGTAACACTTTCCATTAATGATCAAGCTAGACAAACTAATTTGACTTCAAGCATATAGTCTACTAAAAAATCATTACTAATGGCATGCAATCAAAATATAATATATAAAGCATACCTTTTGCTTTAGGAGCACAATGTCATCTCCACGGATACCTTTATTTTGAGGAACTGTAATGATACCCCTTTTCATTTGTTCTAACTCTTCCTTCAAGCAGCGAATCTCATTTTGGTATTTCTTGATAAGTGATTTCTCATCAATTATCTGCATGTTTTCAATCAACAGACATGTTTTCAGTAGTTAACTCACAACATATATAAAAGAATCCCAGAAATACAGACACTTTGAAAGGGAAATTTGAGAGGGAAACCTTATTCTGCGCTGCTTGAATTTCAATATGTTTTGCACGGTGGGCAAACTTCAATGTATTATGTGTCTCTTCTGAATTGCTTGATGAAGGAGTAACAGTGCAAATGAGCTGTAATTTCAAATATTAAACACAAATGAATAAACCATGATACTTTCAATTACAAATGCTTTTATACTAGGTGTTTGTCTGTCCTGTCCAAGTCTTGCGCATAATAAGGGTCTTGGAAATTCAGGTTGTGCTTTTTAAATCATTTGTTCATTCAATTTTATGCATTTTTTTATATTTTTAAGAAAGAATAAATAATATAAAAACTCCAACCATGACTTCCAATGCCCCTTAACCTGTGCATGAGTTGCACAAGATAGATAAATCCAAAAACCAGTCCTGCTACTTAGATATGCAAGTGCTATGTACCATGTATATCTTGACAGAAATCTTTGGAAACACTTACAGATACACGCCCATGACCACTTAATGAAGACTGAAGAAGTCGGGTCAGTTTAGAGTCCCTGTATGGTATATGTGTAGCCTTTCCATCTGAATTTTGATATAACCTATGAGAACCAGGCATCAACATATAGCACCATAAGTTAAAAAAATCCTGTATAATAATAGATTACTTAATCATAATTGAAGCTTCACAAAGCCATCAGATGCAACAGCATACTGACTATGCATAGGAATTGTTCAGTAATCAGTATTAAGTAGATAACACAACCTCCTAGATGCAGCAGCATCAACAATGAACATGATTAAATTGGTTTAGAGTGAAAAAAGATGCTACTGACATACAGGATTAAATGCTAAAAGAAAAAAATTATTGACAGAAGCTGATAATTACAAATTTCAGGTGATTCAAAGGGTTTTCAAAATCTACTTTCTAGGTCATTGAAAAGCAAACAACTTCACATATCAATCAATAACTGATGATCAATTATATGTCTACAATTTCACAAGTCTCACCAAAAAATGCACAGATAATAAAGATCTCAAAATTGGTATGCATTTGGATAATGATGCTGAACCAATAGCAGAATGGCCTTTGCTAGAACATACTAGGGCATTGTAGGCAAATATTATATAGCATATCCTAAGGAAACCAAACCTCTTTTCCTAACTGAATACTCAACAAGAAAACCAGAAATAAAAGGTCAAATAGAAAGAGGAAACCGAAGAAAGAAGTTCAATAGATCTAAATTGGTGTATGTCATATTTTTACTAATGCTCCAAAAAAAGAAAATTAACTTAAGAATTCCTGCATTTTGTGATTTCATCCCTTAATATCCTGAATAGGCTGAACTATAATCTGCTATGGTGTTGATGTTTACTGGCATCTCAGATAATCAACAGCAGCGACAAACACATTTCACAAGAATTGAGGTATTGACACCAAATTTTAAATGATGCATTAATTTAAAAATAAATAAACACTCCAGCAAACAAGTGGTAGTCCTAATGGCAGCACCAGTTGAACAGGAAGTGTTTGAGTACTCACAGTTCCAAGAGTTAGGAGGCTTTTATTGATATAGGATCCTTCTTTACGTCTCACACCAGTAGTTTCAGCCTTTGAGCTCTCAGAACCTGCTAAATCGATGAGGTTCTGGAGGTACAAGTAAAATATAAAAATTTTAAGAAATTACTGGCAAGAAATACATGTTAATTAATAGCTCAAACATGTTTAAACTAAGCACAGGATAAATTTTGATTTAGAACCTAACAAGTATAACAGGAGTCCTAGAAATTACCAGTTGTGACAGATTTACAGCTCCCACTTCATTATACGGGCTACTCTCTATTGTCTATTAACAAGGTTTTGAAGGAAATGAAAAGGAAAAAGAAAAGGTTAGAATGATGAACACAAAATAAATGCATTCACAAAAGTTTTTTATCTTTTACGAAAATAAACAAGTATTATAGTTACAATCGAGAAGCATTATACTAAGGCAGCAAAGCTGAATTACATATTTGACAAGTACTTGCCACATATTGCTTCAAAATAGGACATAACATCGTTGAAATAATTAAATTACTTTAACAATAAAAATTGGATGAAAAAGGAGGAATGACCACATAGTACATGTCATACGAGTGTCAGTGAGAAGATTAATACCAATGTAAATATTGTATGACTCCGGCTGCTTTGCAAATTGAAATTAGTTGAACCCACATGTCTGTGCTCTGTTATCAATGACAAAAATAACATCAGATAACACACAAAAGGAAAAATAGCACATATTAAACAAAAAATGAGATAAGAGTAATGGCATCACTTTTGATAAGACATTCAATCTCAAGTATATTCAGACTCTAAAACAACTTCACCTTAAGCTGACCATAGATATATGACAAGCTTGTATTCTGATTTTGTCCAAACTAAGTTAAACCAGAAACAAATCTCAACATTCAAAAACAAGATTTCACAAGTGACAAAATGCTCTTTATAAGTTAAAAAGATTATAAATTAATTAACCTTCTCCAGCTGCTATAAGTGAAAGGGCATGAGCCGGGGAAAGTACAACTTCTTCCTTTATTCCTTCAACGAAGGTTCCCTACAACCATCAACCAAGCAATAAAAACGCTTATTTAAGATTGAAGTGACTAAAAATAGATAAACCAACTATCCATATCATCAAGTGGCAATGAGAAAACCAAAGTCCAAAAAGTATAGCATGTAAAAAGGGCAAATGAAGTTTGTGTGACATTGCCAAACATGTAACACTGATATCAAACAAAACCAATATTCTAATCCCTGTGAAGAATTACAATGATAAAAAAGTACCTGAGCATCCTCTCTAATTCTTAGATTATGTCCTGCTGGATTCAACAGGTCATTAACAACCTGAAATGAAGAAAACCTTAAAGGATAGTAATTTAATTGAAAAAAAAAAAGCAGCACAAGAGGTAGCTCATATTGAAAATGGAAATAAATAAAAAGAATAAATGTCAGAAAGAAATACAACTAGCAACACTACATATTCATATCAACAACAACCAAACCATTTTCCAAATAACATTGGGGTGGGCTAAATGAATCCAGTAGTAAAATTCCTTAGGATCTTCTCCTTGTGTTCTTCGTCACTTCATCAGTTCCTCCAGTCGAATGCTATCTCTTCTGTTAAGTTGTGTGTTATACTGTAATCATGTCTTTGCTCACTAATTCATTCCATGCAAACTTACCCCTATGCCTACCCCTACCCTTTTAGGTTTCTCGTAACTGAATTCTCTCACTTTTTTCTTACTGGGTCACTAATCCCCCTACGTAAAAAAAAATCCCTACGTTACACATGTTCAAATCACCTAAGGCAGCTTTTTCTCATATTCAAGTATTAGACATTCATATCATCATATGAAAAATCAGTCAAAGAAATGGCAAGAAGCCTACCTCGTTATAGATCTCCAAGTATGAAACACGAAGAAGAAATTCCCGATTTGGAGTCTGGAGCGTGGATAAACATTAGACTACTCATGGCAGGAAGTATCACAAAATAGAAAAGTTATACAGGGAATTAGCATCTTGTATAAAGTACCTCTTGAATAATGCTAAAAGCATCCTTCACTGCAAGTGGTATAATTCCAGGAGATCTTTGATCACCCTGTAATTGGTGCATAACCAATGTAAGCATATTAATACATTGAAACCCAACTCCTAGCTTGACTATTATTACATATTATTCACATCATACATCATAGCATAAACGCATAATATTTATTATTACTTTATAGGAAAACAGATATAGCAATAAAAACACAGGCCACATTCAAAATAAAATAAGGAAAATGAAGCCTCTTAATAATAAATGAAGAAGAAACACAATCATAAAGTTTAGGTTATCTATTCAGTTTTGAATTCATATGCACATAGGCAAATTAAAATGTACTTTTGATGATCTTACTCAATAAAGATTAGTTTCACATCATAAACACAATCTGTTAGAAACTATTTTGGATAACAAATGATATCATTGGGCGTGATCAGATCACAAAATCACATAAATCTTAGTGTTTTTTTTTTTTTCTTTCTAAAGAAGCTGAATGAAGCAGAGAAAAGCAAAAATCTTGGTTATCTGAGCAGTTCTTGAATTAATATGGTCAGTGTCACCATTGGCAAACTGACGTATGCTTTGATGACCAAACAGAGAATAATTTCACATCATAAGCACAACTTCTTACATAGAAACTATTTGCTGACAAAAATTCATCATGGGCCATGATCTTATAAACCTTAGTAAACTGTTTTTGGAAAGGATGCTAAATGAACTACAAGTACCTAAACTTCAAAGGCCTGGAAAGATCCTTATTAATTTGAGGCAAGGACTAAAACACAATAGGATGAGATGTGTGTGTAGCGAAATAGGATATGCTATTACAAGAAATATATCTACAGATGTACAATAGATATAGAGCAATTAAAGAAGAAACATAAGAAATTATTAAATCTCACATGCATAGTGTGTGTCTTCCCACTGCTTGTCACACCATATGCAAAAATTGTGCCTGTAGATGGAAGAGAACATAAAATAAATAACTTACAGAAAACTATGGCCATCAAACCACCAGCAGAAAAGTAGCTGCCCATCAAATCTAATAGAAGAACTGCTGATAATTTATTCAGATGGTCAAGGAGTAGCCTCACCAAAGCATAGAAATACCACCTGTAACCCTACCTCAGTCCCTTAGCCAGAAGTGATACCCAGCCATTAACTAAGTAAGCCTTGACCATCTAGTGAATACCACTAAGATTTGGTGCGTACCAATAACCAGTTTCTTTCATCACATATGCTCTAAGCCATTGCAGTCAACATGACTCATCTAACGTTTTCCAGCCTAGATCCATATGGTCGTTGTCAAGAATATACTAAGGACATAGATTAGGAAGTTGCCAAAAACTATCTAATTTCCTAGTTTTAACTTTGAAGGACCATGTTAGTTTCTAGAAAAGATCACGCAACTGCTTGAACCGATGATCACAGTGTAAAATAACAATGAGCATAAACCCATACATTCCACAACCACTAGAATACTAGATGCATTCATTGTAATCCAATACCTTACATTAGAAAACCTATGAACTTAAATCACCAGGCCTTATAAATTTCAAAAGAATGACTGGGGGCTAAGCACCAAAAAATCAAAATATGTAATCAATCAGAAGTGAATGGTAAAAATGTAAGATTGTGCAGCTCAACCGAAATTCCCAACAGGTTATACATGCAATAGCTGCATTTGTGCATCAAATAATAGCAAGTAAAGGATCCTTAGTCCTTACCATTGATGCCTTCCATAGCACCACCGACGACATGCTGAGCAGACACATCATAGACATGACGTGTTGTGGTTGTAGGACCAAACACTCGATCTATAAGAACAAAAAATAAATGGAATAAAACTTTAACTAAAAAGATTAACCAGATAAAGCTCTCTATTTGACACAGCTGAGAAAATATCTTCTTTAAGGAAAAGACGGCTGAGGTAAAAGTAAATCAGAATAGATTTGAAAATTTAAACACTAAATAATTAATAAGTCAAACTTATTACTATGATAAATTAAATGTGCCAAATAGGATTCAATGCTAATAGCATAATTATTGATTTGCTAAACAATCTTAAATTCTAGTTCCTTTGGCCTTGGCAATTTTCATAGAGATTAAGTTCTTCTACTGTATGTTATATAGGTAAATTACTTGCAAGTGAGTGAGACTGTGAGAGATATAGAGCTTAAAGAAAATATGCACTTCTAACTTCAACATAAGTTGATATTTAATCCAAATTAATCAAACACCGCTAAATTTCCGGCTGACCCATCCATATCATCAGGTGCAATGGAATGTCTTGGTACAGATATGAGATATCCATCATTTGCAATTTAATTCAGTGTATCTTAGATACAAATAAAACTTAAGAATATGTATATTCATATTTTATACAATAAGCTTAGCTTCCATGTTGTTGTCAATATAAAAAAGGCCTAGCTTTGATTGCTTGTAGCTTTTCATATGATGCTATCTTCAGCATATGCATTATATGTCTTATAAGTGAACTTTTTTATTATCCTTTTTATACTTTTATTCTGTGCATTACAAGGAGCAAACTGACATTACAAATATCAAATCAGTAGTTGCCAGTTTAGTGAAGTTACCATATGCATAGGCTATGGTTGGGTTATGCTCATTCCGCACGATAGTTTCTCCATCAGCATACCATGCAATCTCCTCTCCTTGCCGAATTTCCCTTGGACTGATACAAACATGGCACCGCAATCAGATTAACCCCAAAAGACTTGTACTTGCCAATTACAGAAACATAGAAAGGAAGAAGCACCTGAGCGGACGAAAGCGAACTGTAACTGTGACATTCTCCTTGGATCTCTCTGCTTCTACACTCTCAGAATACATATACTGAGGCTTACTTCTAGCAGAAGATGAAGCTGGCGAGCTCTGACCATCAATAGATGTTTCCAGAAACTGTTTAGAAGAAGAGGCAGTCGAAGAAGAAGGAGAATTTGCAGCTCTAGCGCCATTTAAACCTAATTTCTTTGGTCTCAGTCCTTGTCTCGAAGCCATTATCACTTCAAGTTATACCGTACTTCAACCAACTGACAGGAAAATCCGCTTCAAATATTGTAGTTCTTCAACGAAATTAACGCCTTTATGCTCTATTTTTTGCCAAGAAAAACAAATAAGAAGACAAAAATATTCGTCCAATTGAGTTGTACCTAAACGATACAAACAAACATCAAATTCCTAGTTCCTAAAAAAATCAACTCAATTCATTTTTCTTAAATAAAAAATTGAAAACGCTCAACCGAAGCTGCGATTCATAATTTTTTTTTCCTCCAATTGAATACTTCAAAAACAAAACAAATAAACCTCCAAAGTGCCAGTTCTTCGAGAAATTAAAAGTCTCAACGGTTCTGTAACTTCTGTTTGGTAGGGGAGAAAATGCAATCAAACAAAATACATATCGAAGCTACCATATCAAAGCAGAGAAAATGCGATGCTCTTTTACTCAAAAACAAAAGAACAGTGCCGCACCTGAGGAGAATCAGAGAAGCATTGTGGAGCTCAGTCGGAGTTTGACAAAGCAAAAGTGAACAGAGAGATCTCGGAACTCGGAGAGATCTGATTGAGTCAGTGAGCGAGCGAGCGCCGGTGAGGAAGCGGAAGGAGGAGGAGACGATCACGAGCCATGCATCGGCGAGAGAGGAGAGAGGAGAGAGAGAGAGAGAGAGAGACTTGGTTTTGCTTGGCTTGGAAGGGATGACCTGAATCAAAAGGCAAACCGCATTTTCAATCCAACTTTTATTTACATTTACGCTGTGAGCGAGAGAGTAAAGCGATGGGTTTTAGAGAGAGAAAGTGAAGTTGTGAAAGGCTGTAATGGTGGGGCTGTGGAAATTGCAGTCTACTATTATATTATTGTGTCTGATTTTTTGTTTATTATTTTGGGAAATTTTGAGAGAGAGAGAGAGAGAGAAGCGGAAGGGATGACCCGCAGGACATAAGCGATACCAGCCAGCTCAGGACATGCTGAGACATCTGGTCAAGCCAATTGCAGACTGCCACGTGTTGAAATATATTATGTGCCACTTACTTTTAACAAAAATGACACTTTGTACTCATGTGTCAAGCATGGCGACGTGCTCCATGTTGGCGTTGGTTTCGGACACCAAATGCTTGAGTCCAACTCCATGACGAACAAGGTTGCTCTTGTGCGGAGCTTGGACAATGTAACCCTGGCGAGATTGCGATCCCATGGCCTTACGCGAGTCCATCTCCGCAAAGATAAAGATTGATTCCGTGTTGAGCTCATGTTGACATTACTTCCCTGACTCACCGTAATTGTAATTATACAAAGGTTATAATTACAATAATTGCTGTTAATTTGTTAATAATGTTTACCTTGCTTGATACTTTTGCAGGCAAGTTGCATTCTCTCTAATTTTATGTTCACACTTGACTAAAACATTTCTCTTCTAATTTTTTTAAAAAATAAAACGTTTGTGTTTCTCTGAAATGTTGGGGGTAGCTAGCCCAGAGAGATTAACACCCCACCAACAATAAGAAAATCAATATAGGAATTTAGGTGGAATAATTATTAGCAAAATTCAATCCTCATGTATATATAGTTTCAGTGTCCAACACAACATTAATTATAAATCCACAGATTAAACCTAGCTAACAATAATATAATCCACAATTAATTTAAGATAAACATTAGGTCCCATGTCATGGATCAACTACAGTAACTCATTTAGTGAGACCACATGTATTCATTGAATTTCTATAGTTTTATTAATTGAGGGATCATCTTTGTAAAATGAATGCTTCTTTCCAATCTATTTTTTTTTATAAGAAACGGGACAGCATGCATGTAAAAATCTGTGTTGTGTTTCTCACTCCATACTGCAGTGGTGGACCCAACATTTGCTGAAGGGGTAGGCCAAATTTTTTTTCCATGCATTGATTGTTATATGAAAATAGAGTACTTGAGATTTTTCTTTTTACGCATTATGTGACTATATATGATATATTGGGGGAGACCTTTTTTGATCGATGAACAATTTTTTAACCAAAAATAATCTATAAATTTGCGTGTTTCGACTCAATTTGATCATAAACTTTTTTAAAACAAAATAGTTTCTGAATTTTTAAATATTAACCAAATTTAGTTACTAGACTTTTGATACAAGCTTTAAGAGCAATAATCAAATTTGATCATTATTTGAAATATCAGTGACCATTTTTAGCTCAAAATATTTCAGTAACTAAATTCAGTAAACACACAAAGGTTCGAAACTATTTGGAGTTAAAAAAATTTATGAACTATGGTGAGTCGAAACGTTCAGAAACCAAATTATATCTATAATATAGTGTAGTTTTTTTTTAAAGTATAATATAGTGTGGACTAAATGTGTAAATTACTTTGAAAATGTTACTCTAATTTTAAAATCTGATTTTATTATAGACTTTAAAGTATGGCCCACCGTAAAAATTAGGATAAAAATAAAAGGGCTTTGAGGGTTTTTAATCCTAGCCCACTACACAAAATGTGAAAAAAATCAATGGTCACTGTGAAATTAAAATTTGATTAGACTGAAGTTTGAGCTCAAAACATAAGCCATATTAGAGATTGCAACAAACCATTGAACAAAAACACATTTGTTTACTAAATTTCACTAACTGATATATAACCCAGCATTGGCCATTGCCTATGATGTCCCACCCTTGGCTCCGCTGATGCTCCATAGTGTGGGGGCGTCATCCTGTAATTAGTTGTTAGCTTTTCCTTTAAACCCACCATATTCCGTCGATAAAGAAACTTGAATTTGAAACCTTAAAAAGAATTCAAAACGTAACAATCATTTGACCCAACATGTCATTTATCTTTCACGTCTATTTCCACCAGAAAAATTAAAACAGAAAAGCTATGCACCAACCACACAAATGTGTTTGAGTTTGTAATAACTGGACCAGAACTTCACAATTCTTTTTGTCTCATAGGTCACTAGCTTTTGTTTTCAAATATCACAAGTCCAAGAAGAAGTGAAAATCAAGCACATACAAGCCCCCAAAAAAACAAAACAAAAACATATGCATGATGGACTTCACACCTAAAACTTGTTTTTTTTTTGGTAAATTATAAATTATAAAAGGAGCATAAGAGGTTGATACATATATGTGATTAAGTGGACATTGTTTGGTGGTAAAAAGAAATAAAAATCATTGAATTGATTAGGCCTATGAAAATGAAAGTAGAGAGTAGAGCAGAGACAAAAATAGTTTTGGCTTTTCATGCACACCAGCACAAGATAGGCCATGGATGATTCATGGATATGGAGCTATTATCTATTGAGATCATTTTTTAGGGACAACATGCAAACCTAACAAAACTGCAAGCTGTATGCTATGCTCAACTTATATTTTTGTATTTCTCAGCATTAATTCTAGTGTAGATATGATTATTGGGGCATGTACCTTTTGTACTGTATTTTATGTGTACATTATTAGTACATCTACCAATATTTTATTTAGAACGTGAAGTATGATGTTGAACACAAAAAAACGAAACGATAGAAGACATGGAAGATGGAAAACATCGCACTAGAGGCCCTTACGACTGTAAGTATAGACATTATAAGATATTAGTTGTTGAAACTATCCGTGCGAACAAGTGTTTCGACAAACTTGAATGATTTTGCGATTAACTACTAGTACCAAATTGTGTTTTATTTTTAGGTGAACGGTCGTAAACCCAACCCGAACGGTTGTACGTCACGTCAAGATCATAATATGAAAAACCTGTTTTACAAGGTCTAAAGTTGTAATTATATCAAGGCACATTGAGTCAAGCGGTTTAAGAGCATTGAATTTTCTTTAAGTTCTCTAGTTCGAATTTCCTTGCCGACGGTAGAAGGTGCAATTTATGAATTAATAAGATTAAAAATAGAGAGTTACCCCTGTTATGCAGCTCAACTTATCAAAAAAAGAGTTGTAATTAAATATCCTATTGATTTCCACCTTTTTGTAGTATAAATATAATGTGATTAGTAAAATTCTAGGTGCTTGTAGTGACCAAGTAATCAAATTTAACTTCCTATGGCAATTCTTGAAAGATCGGAGTAGATCAGTTTATAGGGTTCATTTTTTTATTTTTTTATTTTTTTTATTCAAATATTGAAAAATCTAAAAAGTGGTATCATTATATGCATAATTACGTTATTTGACATCAAATTCTCAACGCACTCAATCACTTGCGCATGCACTTGGCTTTTATTAGAGTGAATAACAACGTGTAACCACAACAATAAAACATGTAATCGCTATTTTTCTTTCGAAAATAAAACTCTCTAACAACACTTATTTTTGCCTATTTAAAAATTGTCTTGGTAGGCAAAACTGAATTTCAAATCCTAGAAAAGAAGTAGAGATTGATTGTGAAATAAAATCCAATGGCTTCAGAATCCAGTTGGGTCCTCTGAGCCTAAACTGAATATCACAAATGTGGAAAAAATAAACAAATTTGGCAATGAATAAAAAGCCCTAATATTAATATATCCAAAATAAAAGGTGAGGTCACTCAACCAACAAAACAAACTTGAGGTTACATGCTATCTGTCTTGACAAACAAAATAATAATGACATTTGTTGGAATTAATTAATTTGAGAGTTAAGTACACCTAATTAATCATTATTGTTAATATTATTATAATATGATTCTACGTTCAATCTGGTACCTAACATATCCATAATATTTATCTATAATTAACTTTATCATTAATCTTACATGGAATACATGCAAATATTTATGTATTCAACTCGTACTGAGTATTTTAAAACACTAATTATGCAAGGTGTGAACTTGAACATTGTAGATAATACCATATTTTACGTGGGAAAAATAATACTCACTCCGTCCCAAAATGAGTGTCTTGTTTCTCTTACATTTTTGTTCTAAAATAAGTGTCTTGTTTCCTTTTCTAGTAAATTAGTTATACATGAATTGTCAATAATAATCTTATAAAAAGTTAGTTATGATCTCTCAATACATGATCATGAGGATACAATAGTAAACATACCATACTAACTAACTTCTCTTTAGTTTTTCTTTTAATAGAAAGAAGGGCACTCATTTTGAGACGGAGAGAGTAATAAAATTATACATAATACTACCAATAATAATGATTAAAGAAAGATTGTTACCTGAAAATATTAGGTATTAGGGTTTTTGGAAGTGACGGAGACGGCGGCGGCAGCGTATCTAACAGTCTAAAGGTCAGTATCGGCAAAGGGTTGATACCAGTTTAAAGCCTCTCTTACTAGTGGTCGTTCTCTCTATGGAGTGTAATGCCTCTAAGGCAACATAAGGGCAACTAAGGTTTTCTAGTTCGTGGCGGCTACAAGTGCCAAAGGAGGGGAACGTTCTATTTCAAACTGTGCGCAAATTCTTTCCGACCATCTGGGCCGTAAGCGGGTAGGCAAGTGGAGGGGATAGCGGTGGCAGATGACAAGCAAAAAGAGCGAGAGGCGGCAGCAAGTCTCGAGGGTCCGATTGCAATAGAGGAGGCGGTATAAAGGTATGGGGAATCCGTCAAACTAAAAAACTTGCATCAGGCCGCGAACTTGAAGACTCAGGTTCGCCAAGGCTCACGAGTGAGATTGATGGGGACTGCAATGGAAGGACCAATTCGCGGTTAGTTCGGATAAAAAGGTTACTAGTTCGTCAGGTTACAAGAGAGTTGTCATGATGGATGCTTGCGAGCATCAATTAAACTGGAGGGGAGAGTTTTGCCAATGCCTCTAGTTTTAGTGATTATGACGTATTGGTTAAGTTTGCCTACAGAGTTTTGGTTCTTTGAGATGATTATGGTTTATTTCTGTTTTTATTTTCAGTTACTTTAGTTTGCTTGGATATAATTTTAGTTTATGTTTTGCTACCGTATGCATAGGTAGCTTTAATTAATGGAGTTACATTCTTCTTTAAAAAAATAACAATGATTAAAGTGGATTATATATTTATAATGCAAATTCTTGTTGTATGATATGGACCACCAAAAACGTAAAGTTGCTTGTAAAATATTAAAGAGGTTGACCAAATAATTAAAAGACAGCAGTAGAGTTAGAGTAGTAGTGTTTTTCAGCATTCAACAATTAAGAAAATGAAATTCAATCATAAGTGTAGTATAATATAATGATTGTGTTCATTGAAACATGAGTGGGATATATATATAAGTAGATTATTTATTATAAGCTTTACTATTTATAACAGAGATGATGAAGCTTTATTTCTCATTATTAGAGAGAGGATTGGGGCACTAGGTGGACTCCAAAATAATCATAACTCACTATATATAGTTAAAGCATTTCTTGATAAAATAAAGTCAAAATGTGTTCTAATGATTTTGACTTCATTTTTCTGATTTCTTTTATCAGCAAGCAATAAGTATTTTTGAATTCATGCAAGAGAAACTCAAAATAAAGTTCAAAAAGTTTGGCATGTTGAGGGCATGTCATAATGACAACTCATGATAGTCGTGATTTGTTGAAGTGAGATAGCTGAACGATACGTTTTCTTTCTCTTCTTCTGAAATCAACAACCAAATGTTTTGTCTGACTACATGCGGAAAAAAAAATGCAATGTTTTACTTTTTGTGCAAATTTGTTGGCGTGACATATCCACGTGACAACTATTATGAGTTGACATAATGACGTGTCTCCAATCACCGACATTGCACAAAATGACATGTTACAACCAATTAACAACGGTAAAATTTAAAAAAAAAAAAAAAAATACAACGGTTAAATGCATCTAAACCGCTAACTAGGGCCTAAAATATGTGAGTTTAGAGGAAACAAAACCATTTAACCATTTCATAAACAATTTACATTCTCAAAATACATTTGTAATCTCTTTTGCCATCTAATTTTACTAAAAATCATTAAAATATTCGTTCTACCAAAAGTTATGAGTGCTCTTCTATTCCGACTTCCCCAGAGCCTATGGCAGCACAGCCGAGACAGCGACGGGTTTTCATTTTTACTCAATCAACTTTTGGACCCTCATGTTATAAAGCACTCACAAGAGAATGAGAAGAAAAGGTTAAGCATAAAGATCTGCTCCAAGAAATTAGCCTTTTTTATTGACATACAGTTCAAACCCCAACAAAAGATGACTTGAGTTCAGACTTTAACAAATTATAAGAGAGAATTGTTTATCAATCTTTTGAATGCTTCTTTTCTCTTTTTTGAACTACAAGGTGAGATAACTATTATTTTCACAAGGAAAAGAAAACCAAAAAAGTAGCTCAATGTGTTTTAGTAATTAAACAACCCATTTTGATGCCAAAATTAGGGTACATAAAAGGATCTAGCCTTGGTAAAATGACTCAATTCGACCTCCCTGCCCGTCTCGAAGTTCCATAAACAACATAGAATACAATAACACTCATAGCCAACCACAGAATACGACATACGTAATCAAACAATATAATAAGAATAATTTATTTTCAAATTCTGTAGTTGGCTAATTTTATTTGTAAGGAAAGACTAAAGATAAAATGTCCTTAACAAGGAATTCTTCCCTTACCAGCACATGAACACTGCAATATCCGACACCTCAAGCAGCAATTTGAGGGTTCTTCTCATTGAGGATGCGAAGGAATGTACTGTGATCTGAAGTACTTCTGAAGCCAGGAATAAAATCAGAGAAGAATCTAAGAACAGCAGCAAGACGTTGTGGATCATTGGAAGTTAATGCTGCTTCCAGAAATATGGAAGGTCGGATCGTGGTGACCTGGAAAAATGAACTCGATCAAGTTAAAAAGCCAACTCAAAATTGAACATCCTCAGGTTCCTTCTCTCAACAAATACAAACAAGGAAAAAGAAAACAGATCCCTTTTCACCAGTAAAAGCTATTTGATGCCATAGGACCTCAAACACTCACTCAGAATAATGGTTACCAGGCAATTTGGACGAGTAAGGTGGTTTTGGCATTTTGCAGCATAAAAAAAAATCTCGAAAAGGATTAAGCAAAGATCCATTTTCTTCCATGTCAGAACAGAGCAAACAATTGCTTTCAAGTTCTAATAAAGCATTATCAATTTTTGTGCTCCAAACTATGAGAGTTGGAAAAAAATCTTGGTTACCTACTCTGTATTGTACTACTGAACTACATACTATATAATTAACAATATATTAGTCGGAAATGTCATTTTGCAAAATAATTGTGTAATAGAAATCACCTTATGTTTCCTTGCATAACGCAAAGCTTCAAGATAATAACCATCTTGCACTAGTAACAATACATACTCATGATGTAAACAGAGCTGTCTCAGCATATCCTGACCCAGCTTCCTAGTTTGAAAATTTTGACGGCCTGACTCTAGGAGCTGCAATGCAACTTCTTTTGAGGGTTCAAGAATCTGTAGTGAAACAAGTCCAATTTTAATTTCAAATCAAATGAAAATAAAAAAAGAAGAAAAGAAAAGAAACACAAGCTACTACTTCTGAGGCGTATCAGTGACATATTTGAATACCTTGTTCATGATGAACAGCCCAAGTTCTGCATAGCGTTCACAGCGGGCTAGCAATTGTACAGTCAAAACATACAGATTTGGATGTACTTTAATTTTTTCCAAATTAGCACTGCAGTGGAAACAAATAAGGATTCATATAAATTAGGGAGTGGAAATTCTTTGACAGAGGATTGAAGAACATTAGCTGAAGCATACCTCCGAAGGAACTCAATGATGATGGCAACTAAATAAGAAGGATCAGCCCCCATTTCTTCCTCAACAGGGGCAAATATAAAGCTGTATATCTCATCTGGTGAAATTACAGCTGATGTAAGTTGGAACTCATGCTGCTCAGAAACATTAGCATTCAAAGGATTGTTACTAGGTCCAAGAATTCGCGACGATGTCTGAACTTCAGTACTGGAACTTTCAGTGCCCGTTAGGTTTTCTCTTTCCACTTGACCACCAAGGGACAGAAAATTGCCTGAGTTGGTTTTCCGTGATCCAAAGTTGGCATTCTCGTCGGAATCAGAAGTTGAAACTGAAGATCTGTTTAGAGAAGCCGCTCCGACGGGGGATTCATGTCTTATAGACTTTCCAAGAGCATCCACTTTACTGGTAGATGCATCATAGCTAGATCTAGGGCTACTGACAGGTGGGGCACCGGAAGGTGAGGCCTTATCAACTTTAATGGCCTTAAGATAACTGCCAGTTTTAATTGAGAGGGAGTAAGAAGTAACCAACACATCTATTGCCTTTGCAACCATGGACACAGGTCTACGCTCTAGAATCATAGCACGTGCCATTGCCAAGCTCAACTGTTTAGCCTGAACAGTGACCAACAGAATATGATTAGGTTTGTATATCCAGACACTAAAATACACAATTAAATATAAACTGTTCCATTTGATAATGATTCACATTACTACATATATAGAATCATTTACAGGGGCCTGAAAATGGCTTCATCAATATTAACGTTGACAAGTCCAAGTTGCAACAGTAAAAATTAAATTTAAACTATGGAATTGTTTATAGAAGACGAAGGAATTGTTTATTTCAAAGTTATTGTAAAAATGCCACATAAAACTCAATTTGTATACTTAAACATATGACTCCATTCTACCTTACTAGCTTCCAATTTCCGCCGCTGCAAGAATTCTAGTACTGATGGCACTTCTGAGCTACTGGCAGAAATTGCCTGTTATGAGAAGAAAGATACATTACAAGTGCAACAGTTGCATAAAACCAAGATATTCATAAAGATAACACCCACCCACAGGAAAAGAAAAGAGAAAATGAAAAAGCTTGCCTCTAAGTCTAAGTGAATTTTCCATAAACACTTGCTAGAAACATCACATATGAGGTCAGGAACAAGAAATGTCCAGTCATCTCCATATATAATTGCTTCGTGATCACTTATAACATTGGCCTCCAAACTTTCAGTATCTTTGTAACCAGATCGAGAGAAAGAATTGGACCTAGGAAAACCTCTCAACAGTAAAGGAAGTGGAGCAGATATTGGTGCTCGAGAATCGGCAAATATGTCATATAGTATAACAACCTTTGCTTCCAGTTGATGAACAAGCAATACATTATCGACCACACTCACAGAAATCTTGCTTGAATAAATTGGCAACGAACCCTGCAAGTAAAGGTCAACACAAATTAAGAAAATTAAGTTTGTATTGTTGGAAGGTATGTCACATTATAGCATTTACTTGAGCACCACTAACATTCTTCCATGGTTTTTTTATTATATCCACCGGTAGAAATCTCCTACCATTCTTGCATTTCTGTCCACTGTTTTCTTCATTGTGCTGTATACTCTCCATTAACCAAGCTTTCCTACCTCAAATAGATACCTCATTTTTATCTATACCTTCCTACCTCAAATGAATTTCTCAGATTTCTCATTTTTATCTTTACCATTCTTCTCTACAGGAAAATGTGACACAAAGGAAAACATATTTGGCTGATCAAACACTACTTCAAATGCATATTGTTTACTTGGAGTGATTCATTAAAAGTTCAAATCATGATGTTAGGTGGCTTCTTGCAAAACAATTGCTAGTACTAACGTTTAGCCAAAGAAGAAATTCACCCAGAAAAGCTATAGATCACATGTGCTTTGGCTTTGTAAACTGAATATGTATATTATCTAAAACAGCATACAATAGTCAAATTTTTTGGAACATGGAAGGTTCTGATTCAAAAAATAGATAGACGACTGAGTAGAGCCAAGGGCTGGAAAGAAGCACCTCACCTATTTGACTTATTACAAATACCCTTAAGGTTAACTCTTCATCAATTAATAAACTACGGGAAATCATGCTGCACAATCAGGAGATTTCAACATTATTGTTAAAGATGCATGATAGGAACTAATGCTGGATCACATTTTTAATGCAACTTCCATATTAAGTAAAGTATAAACTAAAACAGATTTTGGAGTAAGAAACTACCTGTGCTACAACAGCATCACGGTAAAATCGGTAGGAGTGTAGTTGCATTGCAACTCTATCAACTTGCAAGCAGTATATCCTACCATAGCTGTGAATATTGAAAAGTTTTAAAATTGAACTTTAATAAATAAATAAAATAAAAAAGTTTTTGGATCACTTTAAAAAATAAACTAACAGAAGCCAAAATAAATAAAACCTACACAGTTATAATATAGATATCTTCAGCAGCCAAGACAGGCTTACTATTTGCCTCAGATTTAGCCATTGCCATCTCAAATCTTGGCAAGCGAACAAGTCCTGCTGAAGAAATCTGAATAGAGAAAATAGCAATGGTGTCAATAAAATTAACAAACCTCAGATTCATGGGATATATTCAAAAGATTCAGCAGCTCTGATTTGACCAAGCCAAATCAAATTTCACATCAATAACTAGACAGAAGCTAAACTATACCACATTTCAAGAAGAAAAAAATCTATATTATTTACAGGATTTACGTAACTAATCCAGACATTTTTTGGGAAATGGCTTGGTGGTTATTATATTCTTGACACAAAGAAAATCATTACTTTTCAAACCAAGTGGAGTTGCAAAAGAGGCATTATTATTTATTTCAAAATTAGTAAGTACTGAGAACAATAATCAACTAGAGGAACCAAAAGTTTGTTGTCTATTTTGCAGTCTCCATAGCTTGGAACAATATTTAAAGACAACAATGAAGCCAACAAGTATACCTGAAACCCAGTAAAGGTCTTGCACTGCATTCCTGAAGCAAGAAGAACCAACCGACTTTCATGTGTGTAGACATACCAGCTCACATTTAATTTTCTTGTCTCAACCAAGTTTAGTGATTTTGTCTCAGAATTGTAAGCAAACATATCCAGCCCACTGTAATCAAATTCCATTTTAGCAAAGAAAAGAGGTCAAAACTCTTTCATGTTTACAACCTATCTAGAACCAAAATAATGTGAATACATAATCGTACGGATCATCAACATTAATATGTGTTAAGGCAAAGGTACCAGGTGAAGAAAAAAAAAATTATGACTGGATTATAGGTTGGCTACATGCTTAGTGTTTCCCAAAATATGGATCCCATTTAACTTGCACCGAAAACAACGATATCAATTCAACTCTTGGGATCACAGGGACATCTGCAATAGAAGTAGGGAAAGGGAGAGGGAGGAGGTATGCAACCCATTACAGGCCCAAATGTAAATAATGACAAGACAAAACTACTTTTTGTCTTCCACAAAAGCACTGTCTTATTATGTTAAAGCTATAATCAAACTAGCGAATGGTCACTCGTGATCAAGGAAAAAGTGCCAATAACGAAAAGATGAAATATAAATGCTTTACACCTTCATATTGATCTACTTTGACACCCTTCTGTTATATAGTGCAAATAAGGATTTCAACATACCTGGTCTTTACAAATACAATATCACCCAATGGACAATCTGTCCAAAACAATCCCAATATACTCTCTGACTCTGATCTGCACCTCTGACTAAAAGTTTCTCCTGTCTCTCTATGCCAAAACTGTATCTCATGATTAGATCGTTGAACTGCTATGAACTTTGCATCTAACGAATATTTGATTAACATGATAGGCCCTTCACTAATTGTATCAGAGGTAGGAGCAACAAGAGGATCAAATGGAACAGTTTTCCATGAAAAGACCTACAAAAATGTAGAACCATAAAACTGTTTAGTTGAAAGAGAAACCAAATTATGAAATACTCAACTTAGCAACAATTCCACCCCCTCTTTCTCTATCAATGCACAAAACTGAAAGAAAGATAACCATAGAAATATATTTGATCAGACACACTTCAAGAACATGATCGTAGTTACCTGATTAGACACAGGAGAGAGAAGTAACTTAGTCCCATCATCATAATACAAACCCCTTGATCCAGGTATGCTACACCTGAGAGGCGGATACTGAATATAAACATGTGACAGGGCGCCAGATCCCCCCATTCCAGCACTAGGCAGCGAACTCGATGCCATCCCAGACAAGTCCTTGAATTGCTTGATTTGAAGCTTGAGAGCTAATACGGAGTGTAACTACCAGCTAAGAATTCAAAACCAAGCTTATGACGCCCGTCTCTGAATTTGAAGATGACTCTTGTAGTATTCAGTATATGCCTCAAATATAATTGAAAGAATACTAAACGCTTACACTTTTCCTCGAAGCTATTAAACAAACAGGAACAAAATTAGTCATAGGGAGAATCTTTTCAATTAACCAAATGCACAACAACATAATACTAATCAACCACACAACACAATACCGTATTCTGCATGCAATTCTTTAGGGCTAGAAATTCTTTCACACACATATCACGCTCAACTTCTGGAACCTTAGCCGCAACACAGCCCCCGTAATCTTTTGCCTATAAAGCATATATTTCAAGCAAATTACACAACCACCGCCGCAAATAGATTGCACAAGCAACTCCCTCTACATTTCTAACAATTCAAAAGGTTTCACAACTAGAGCAAATATAACTTCTTTTCTCTCTATTTAAAGCTTATTTACAAACCTGAGCTGCACAATTCACTAAAACGCGCTTGAGCACGGAAGTGGTGTTTGTGGTTCTCTCTTTCATGTCTAGGATGCTGTAAAATACAGTTAACAATGGCGGAATTTTCAATCAATGCGTGTATTAAACAAAACCCTAAGACGCAAAGAGCTAAACTTGATACCGGAGAATCGATCACAACGGATCAATTCGCAAAACAGTAACATTGTAAATGTTTAGAGAACCGATCAATTCGAAACTTGGTAGACAAAATCGATAAGAGAAATTGAGAAAAAAATACCGTGTGAATGAAGCATCTGGAAGATTCAGAGCAGTGAACGATTAGCTGTTTGTGCGATTTCTGTTCTGGTTCGATGGATGTTTAGTGTTCATCGATTTGCTGCTTGAGCTGTAACTACCTAACAGTCTTTGTAATCTGAAACTTCAATCTGCACCGCCGTCCCGTTAATGTGCAAGCGCCTCCATCCGTCCCAACTGCAACAGTGTTGGGCTCTTGTTTGGGCTTCTGATTTCAGCCCAATACAACTATTCTCACACGAGTGGTTTTTTTTGAAGGACCGAGTAACCATGGCTACGAATGACCTCGACGATCTTGCCAAGGCATGGACCACACCATTAACCGTTACCCTAGCAAAAACAAACTCGACACTAGCAAAATAATCCAACAACTCAGCAATATCATCAAGAATCAGACCACAGGCACCGGATTCCTCCCCTCTGGTATGGAGAGCCTCAATAATGGACAAAGAGTCCGACTCAATAATCACCTTTAACCATCCTCTGTCACGGAACTGCGAGAGCACTTCCCTTACCGCCATTGCTTCGACTTCACACGCCTCCACTGCCCCCTCCCAACTACCCCGACCACCACCCTAACATCTCCCCCTCCAATCACGAACCACCCATATCCTACCCCAAACCGCCCCTCCACCTCAAAAACTGGCTCATCACAGTTCAACTTCAGCCTCTCCTGATGCGGTCGTTCCCAGCCAACACCCACCTCCCTACTGGCTGTCGAAACACCCTTCCCTCCGACAACCCCTCCCCCTCCAATCGTCATAGCATGCCACTTCTTTCAGTTAGTCGAATTTACTGATCTTATTTTTTTCTTAAATAAAATTTCAATTCCAACTAATGAAATTTGAATTCACGAATTTTCATAAATAAAAACCAGTATGGCTTGAACTATTGAATCATGTTCTTTAGGAGACACAAATATTTATTTTACTACATAATGTATCTTTGTTTTACAAATTCAGCTGTATCTGAATGTGCATCAGTCACTATTTACATATCATTAATGCAACCAAAATAAATAAACAACTTTAAGCCCCAAATTAGGGAATTCTTATGTGTGAATGTCATTATTTTTGTCTCTCTTTTATTTTTCTTGATGGACCCAAATCAAGATTGCTTTGGCAATGGGGTTTTTAGTGAAATTAATTATGATTTGGTTAGAGTTTCAAAATCAAATTACTCAAAATGGGTAGTCTTACAACTCTTCTTATACACCAACAAAAGACAATTATGATTGATTCAATTTTCAACCAAAAAATAGTTAAAATGAAGGACCCCACAATTGCCTCCTCTTCTCTTGACTTGTGATTGAAGTAGTTCATTAAGTAAATGATCAGATGGTTGGAATTTAATAATTTAATTATGATGAATTGCAAGTTCACAGTTGTCTCCAATTACAAACAACAATATTAACATTTTATCTTCTTAATTATTTTTTAAAGTACATTGTACACCATAGGGTATGCTACTCTCATGTTTCAGCTATAAAATTAGGTTTCTATAATTAGTAATTTTAATAAATACTGTAATATTAATATGAATTACTTCAAAAAAAAAAAACACATCATTTAAATATTAGAAGTTAGGTTCAATGAGGGCAATACACCTAACTCAACTAAAAAGAAAAAAGAAAAAACAATAAGGATTAGTTTATGTACATACAAATATGTTTCGAAAACTATAATATATGAGTCCGAATGTTAAATTTTAATAACGCTAAATACAATGGCCGAAGCCGACTCCT
>JAYMTA010000601.1:0-26205 GCA_036897625.1 Pelargonium cotyledonis
ACTACATTCCTTCCGCTAGCATCGTAGAAGTTTTGAATTTCATTTCCGTTTCTTGGATTCAAATTTTGTCGGCTGTTTTTGTCATGCCGAAGAGTTCCAGACACAAGTCGTCTCACAAGAGCAAGCGCAGTTCGAAGGAGACGAGGGACTGCTACTCTTCAGGCTCCGAGGAGGAAGTGAAGGTGAAGGATAGGAGCAGCAAAGGAGAGAGAGTCGCGAGGGCTTCGCGGGATTCGGCTGCCGGCGAGAAGCGGAAGGTCAGTTCATTATCGCGGGATGGTCATGGAGATGCGACGGAGGAGCATGTTTCTTCGAAGCGGCGCAAGGATGGTGGGGAGGAGCGGGTGGACGTTGCCGTCGATGTATCGGAGAAGATTGGGAAGTCTGGAAGTTCGCGGCATGTGTCGGAGAAGAGTTCGAAGTCGTCGAAGTCGAAGGCTGAGTCCAGGAGTAAGAGTAGTCGAAGAAGTGAGAGTGGGAGTGAAAAGGAGGAGATTGTGGAGATAGTGGATGAGAAAGTTGAATCGAAGCGCGAGCATGTGAAGGAGAAGGAACATGGATCTGATCGGGATAGGAAACTTCAGGAGAAGAAGCAGCGAGATGGGAAGCACAGAGATAATATTGAAGTCAAGAAGAAAAGATGGTCAAAATTATTGGAAAATACTGGTAAGGTAACTTAATTGTTAGTTCTTATTTGTTGTTTCTCAATTAGAAATTAAATTGTGCAGTTGTGTTTTTAGTTCCCAATTCTTGTACTTTGGTAATCTTATTTTAAAGGAAATGGTTAGTTACTGAATGCAAATGATTGGGGTTGGAACTTAGGTAGCATTTATGTGGTTGGGAATCAAGAATCTCGTTCTTGTCCCACGATAAAAAAAGAAAATAACAATGAGAATCGGATCCAAATGCTTCCTCAATAGTTTGATCTAGCTATAACTTTTTGCAAGTGTAAGTGCTCCTTTTTAATATAAAACTACTTTGGCATTTCAAACAGTTTGTGTTGGTGTTAAAGTATGGCCAAATGTAACCTGAAGCGGTGAGGTTATGAGTATTCTTTTACTGAAGAAGTGTGCTTGGGGTCTAAGGAGTGCAGTTAGGGAATATAACAAAAAATTTATTTGCGAAGTAATGTAGAAAATGGACTACCTAGTCAAACTGATCACCTTCTGATGATGCATGGAGTTACTAATGTCTTGGTCTTGTAGAGAAAATTGCTCACTTAAGATGTTTGATAAATCATAGGGATGCCTATATAGTTTTGATCATATTTTTTTGTATATCTGGAAATCAAATTCTTGTGCAGTTATATAGGAGACAGAAAGGGGAATACTAGATGTATGACGTACTCATTGTTCCTATGGGATGGAAAAATATATTTACCTTTACATAGTATGTTCTGGTTTTAAGTTCTGACCTGTCAACATTTTAAACCAGACGATCCTCAAAATCCTGAGTTGGAGAAGGAGCTTGAGAGACAGATTAGGGGAAGAAATAGCAGGGATGAGAAGGATAAAGATTTAGATGATAAAAAAGACAGTCACAATAGGAAGCTGGTATCAAGAAGTGAGCATGCCCAGGATGGACGGTACAAGGAAGAAAAGCAGAACGATGGAAGCTGTAGACAGAAGTGTAGAGATGGTGTTGATAGAGAGAGTAGACACAGAGATGGCAAGCAGAAAGAAGATATTGGCAGGGACTGTAGACACAAAGATGGCAAGCAGAGAGAGGATTTTGATAGGAATAGTAGACATAGGGATGGCAAACGGAGAGAAGATTTTGACGTAGACAGTAGGCATAGAGATGGTAAGGAGAGGGAAGATGGTGATAGGGAGAAAACACGCAGAGCAGACAAGTACATAGATGAATATGTATTAAAAGATCATTCCAGTGACAAGTTTGATACTAAGCATAAGAGGGATGAAAGTTGCTATGAAGAAAGTCGATCTAGGAAATCAAAATCACAGTATACTAGTTGTGATGGTAGTCCAGTTTATGGTGATCGAGATAACAAATACAAAGATGACAAGGGAAGGAGAAGATATGATGACAGAGAGGATGAAAGTGTAAGACCCCGAAGTACCAAAGAGCAATATTCTGATGTGGGAAAGAACTCTATAACCAGCAGTAAGATAGAAATAGTTAATGACAGAGAGAGACCTCATTCACGCACTGCTGATGTTGGTTCAAATGCAAGCCGTAATTTACGGACTGGTTCACCTAGCTTCAGTTCTCATGGAGCCGAAGATAATTACAGGTATGTCATATGGTACTGATAATTTTACCTGCACATACACCTCTATTGGTGTTTTTTGAGATTGCTGACCAAGCTTCCTTCTATCAGGATGTTTTGTTTGCTCATTTTTCATAGGGTTCCCCTTGAACTTTTAGAACGATTTTATTTTTTATTTTTTAAATTGGGTATGTGTGCGTGTGGGTGTCGAAAATGACTTGTCAGGATGTGGCTCTCATCAGCATAAGGATAATAGTAGGAAGTATTATATTCTTATTGTCTGAGCTTTTGGAATTTCATCAAGACATTTTAGCATTTTGCTTGGCCTGTTTCATGATCAATTATCCGAATTTTATAGGTTACTCTTTGTCGGATAAATGCAAATGGTTTTAACTTTTAAACTCCTTACACTAGTGTTTATCTTACATCTTTTTGTTTCTAGTTGTTACCCTTTTACAATTTATGATCATGATTGTTGCCCCATTATTTTTTGTTGCAGAAATCATTTATTTTTGTCTGTTGCTAGAACTAAATAATATTATTTACAGATTAGTGAAGGTCATTTAGATGTAATTATGTTGGATTGCGATGAATAAATACACATGTTATGTTATTGTTTCTGAAAATAACACGCTTCTATTCTCACCTATCTATGACTAATATTACAAATATGGTTGAGTTTACTTACCTGTATATGTCCTTGTTGACCTATTTTAGGCGCTCAAGACAAGCCCAATCGAAATATAGGGATTCATTGCCTGAAGAAAGAGATATCCGTGATACAAATTCGCTTATAGATATCACTGGTTTTGAGAAGGCTTCCATGCCTCCGCCGAGTGAGAGGGTTGATCGTGAGGATGACAGCTATAGGCATGAGTTATCTGCCGAAAGGTATCCAAACTCTGATGCTGGCACTGCACCCAATCAACTGGATGATCATTCAACTTCATTGAGTATTCATGAGAGACACACAGCTGAGGCAGGTGTTAAACAGAGTTTTGATGATGAGGAATGTGGACAAAAAAATAAGAATGAAAGGGATTTACTGGGCAATGAGAGCAAAGGGGTTTGTGATTTGGCTTTGGAGACACCTGTAAAAGATGCTTCCTTAGTAGATGGAGGCAACCTCTCTCCATCTTCCCCTTCTAAAAGAACAGGCCACTTGCCTAGCAGTTCCAGGCCATGTTTCCATCCACCCCCCTCATATAGGACGGGTATGAATAGTCCTTCAAGTTATGGTTCTTTTGAGGAAGACCACAGAAGTAGGTCAAACAACTGGTACAGAAGAAGTGATTCCAACATGGGGAGAGCACCAGGAAATGGTTGGAGAGGTGTCCCTAATTGGTCTGGTCCATTAACAGGCAACTTCGTTCATTTTCAAAATGGTCCACCTTATGTTGGTTTTCATCCTATGATGCAGCAATATTCTGGCCCTCCGATTTTTGGAATGAGACCTCCAATGGAATTTGCTCATAATAGAGTTCCTTACCCAATCCTTGATACCAATGGATTCTCTAGCCATGGCCATCCATCCGGGTGGCCAAAATCACTGGATGACTCTCGCCCTCCTTCGGCACATGGCTGGGATGTAAACATTGGTGGTGAACACATATATGGGAGGCTAGATTGGGACCATAATAGAACTCCAATGAATGGCGAAGGGTGGGATGCTAATGTTGACATGTTGAAGGGGCAAAGTGACATCACCGAGTTAGATGATTCCCCTGTACATGCACCATCAGATGAATTGTCGGCTGGTCAGTCAAGTCAACAAACTAGAAATGAACTAAATGAGCTTGATTTCGTGGCAGAGAATTTTGAATTTAATCGGTCCAGCTTAGCAAAGGAAACGTCTGAAACTTTAAAAACTGCCAATCAGAATAAGCCTAACCTGCCTACAATGTTACGGAGAGCTAATACTTGTCATTGGCATGTCTATCTCTCTAAGCTCGACATTTCAGCTGACCTTGCTCATCCGGAGCTATATGATAAGTATAGGAGGTTAATGGATACAGAACAGGATGAAATTGCCAATGAAGATTCTTCCCAGCTTCCTTATATTGAGGTATGATATGATAATGCTCTTTTTGCTGTGTTCATGTCAGTTTGATTTTGTAATCTTCTGTTGGAAGGAATCTTGTGTCTATCTTAGTGTGATCTTTTGCTTTGTCTTTCAGGGAGTTATTGAAGCCCGAGTGAAAATTTCAAAGGATAGTTCAAACACTAAGCTATTTGTTGCTATCAATGATTCAGTTTTTCAGGTATGTTCATGTCAGAAGTGGCTGATTGGTATGAATAGTGGAATCGCATAGGACTCCAGCTATTTAAGTTAGGCAATGCTCTCTAACCGTTGATTTAAATGTACAAGAATATGGAGTTGTGTGTTTGATTGAAAATGTAACTGCTATTTTTGGTATAACAGTGCATGATAGACCTGGCCATTCAGGTTGTGGGTTGGGGTTTTAGGGTTGTGGTTGAAATGCCTAACCCAACCCAACCCAACCTGCCAGAGATGTGGGCTCCCAACTCGATCCATTCTTTTACATGGCAAACCTGGTCTGACTCAAAAATGATTCAGGTCTATTTTATGCTACCCAAGCCCGCAAAGATGCATGTTGGATTTTGGGTCTATTTTACCAGCTCTAGCTTCTAGTGCATGATGCTTCAATACTTGTATTTGCCTCACTTATGGTGCATATATTGGGGTCACTTGTGTAATATTTGAGCCAAGGGTAATGCTATTTATTGATATTGAACTTTGAACACAACACTGCTATTTTTCTAATTATATCCGCCCGACTTGCAGAGAGCCATGTCATTCTACGAGAAACAACGAGAAGAGATGAGGGCATATCTTCCCTCTCTATCAAATGGCAAAAAGAACCCACTTCACACTGAAGAGAAGATCACGGGGACCTTTCAGGACTCTGGTTTAGACAAAGTGGCATCCCTAGTACCAATACACGATGAGTACAAATCAGAGGAGCAAAATGAATCTCCTCCAACCTCTCGTGAAAAATCCGACCTACTGGTTGCAGCCAACAGTCCCAAGGAACTACCAATACCAATTCCACCCCCTGACGTGGCAGAAATGGATGTAGATGAGGTTAACGAGGAGAAACAAAATTGCGCTATTGAGGACACTGTGCGCCTACCAAGTAACCCGAGTGGTGGTATTATTCAAGATGAAGAGTTGCTCGATTCAACCTCCTGTCAGTTGCCGTTTTCAGATGCAGTAGCGTCTTCCGGGGCATGCGATAAGGTGATGTCTGGGTCATTTGAGTGTGGGTTGGTAAATTTAACTGAGATACATCATTCTACTGAAAGTACACATTGAAACAATTCTTTTAGCTAAATTTAATTTTATCTAGCTGCATATTTCTCTATCAAACCATGCATTTTCATATTTGTCTGGTTAGTTTTTTACTCTGCACTTTGATCTCTGTTCAAATGAAAAAAGTGGTTAATAGGTTGTTCATTGCCTTGTAGCACTACTCATTTTTCTCTCATGTTCCTTTTCTGTGAGTTGGTCAGAAGTTTAGCAATTAAGATTACCAAGCAAAGCTCATTATTTATATGGGGATGGAAATTTCATTGTCTCCTTGGAATCTATTAGTGGAGGTTGTCCCATACAAATTACAATCATTAACTGCACTTTCCTTTCACAAAAAAGTTCCTAATTAAAATGCTTTTCTACTTTATATTTTTATATCTAAGATAAGAAAATGTAATTTGTTGTTAATAATTTTTCGGGAACTAGAATATGTTGGATATATTTTAGTGTATAACTTGACACATGTTGGACTTGACCGCATGCTCTTATCGACCCAACTAAACGCCTCAATGATTGTCAACTTCTTCTCCCCCAACTATAAACGCCGTCCACTGCCCCAACACTAGTTAACAAACTCTTGGACCAACCATCCTACTCCGAGTCATCCTATTAAGCCATGTACCCCATCTTTTTTAAGCTTGAGGCAGCCCTGATGAGGTCAATGTTGAATCTTTTGCTCAGTAAGCGATACCCACCACTTACTATTTAATTCAAAACAACCCCAACCACCTGACACTCTTTTCGACACAAACCTGATCTGAGCCTTCAACTAGTTTCTCAAAGTGATGGGCGAGATGGTCAAACTGTCTTCCGCCATGTTATTCATCGTGCTCTTCATTTTCGTTCGAGAGTTTTTTTTGGAACCACCGAAAAAATGAACCCAAAACCTTAAAAATCATACCAAACGCTTGTCAACATGATAACTAGTAGTGAATCTAATTACCGGTTCAAGGTCAAATGGCTAGTTTTGGCCCCCCACAATCTTCAATCTTGAAGGAAAAGATAAAGAAAAAGGGGCAAAAAGGTCTTTTGGATGACCACTATGATTACACTTACAGACACGAATGCACAATGAATGGTTTCATGGGAACTGTTTCCGCGAAGAGGACTTCCAATTTGTTCAGAACTCATAGCTCCTTTCTTCACGTACGTATCTCATCTTCGCAACCTCTCATGTTTCTCCAATTTATTCCCTGTTTCTTCTCAACAATTCTTTTCTTTGTTCTTTAGCTCCTTCAACTTAGCTGTAGAGTTACTAGAGTATGCTCAATTTTTTCGATTTTTTGTCTGAATCTTCATTTTGGAACAACTCTCATGTTGTTTGGCTCTGATTCGATCCTTCGAATCCAGAAATTTCCGATACTGTTCTGGTCTGGTTGGAAGGTATTGAAGCTTGATCTAGCTTGTGACCGTTGTCGACAAATCGATTGATTAACAGGTTTACTCGTGTTAAATTTTATTTTATGAATCTAAATGAGTTTATTGGACCGTTAAATGGAGAATTAGGGCTTGATTCATCATTATGGTACTGAAGAAGCTGCTGCATCATTGGTTTGCTTTTCTGATTTCTATTTATAGGAAGTTATAGGTTGCTTAGTTTTGTTTGTAAAAGCATAAATTATTCTTTGTAGGTAATATTGTTGGGGGTTTGCAATTATTTTAAATTAAATCTGAATTTGAGCTTTATGCACTGTTATTTTCACTTTTCGAGGGTTAGAAAATCTTGGGTGTTGGTAATGGTAAACTCACATAGTTGCAGACTAAGAGGTTTGTTAGTTACATCAATTTGTGTTGCTGATGCTAAATAGTTTGGGTGAGGCTTTAATGAGTTAATTGGCGTCTCTATAAATTGTCATTCATAGTCAATGTTGTGGATCCCAGATATTTGATTAGCAATGTTTATGTTTTGGGAAATACAACAGTTTTTTTCCCCAGAGGATGGTTTATGGTTCAATGGTTCAAGACACACACATCTATATGAGAGGTTGTGAGTTCGAATCCCATTGAGTCGGGTAGGGAGGGTTTATGGGAAAAAGGAGAGAGCTATCCCCTATTGTGTAGCTCGGCCAATTGTGTTTTCAATTCCATTTCGGACCAAATATATATAAACAACGAACCTTACATCTTGCAGAACATTAGTGTTTCACATGCAAATGATAGCTGTTTTTGTGTATGCCATTTTCGATGGGAACCCAAGTATGCCATTTTAGATGGAGACTAGTGGGTCACCGTTCTGCGGTTCTGCCCCCATTAGTCCCGTGCTATAAAGCTTTAGATTCTCAAATGTTTTCTCTGATTATGGGCTTTCCTTTTTCTTTTGATCATAGGCTTGCACCTTCTTCTAGAAGTGAATCTTAGCTTCATGGATGATAGTCTTGGGAAGATAAAGGTTATTCGAGATCACTTTCAACCTTCATCACCTACTCAGGATATACGTCAACCTTCAACACCTACTCAGGATATACGTCAAAACAACATTGCATCTGGTTCTCAGCCAAGATCCAGTGCTTCATCAAGGTATATTCTTCTTTCGCAACGAACAATGAGCAGGAAGAAAACAAAAGGGCTAAGAAACATTGAGTTGATTTCGATTTCACTTTTTCCTGGTTTAGAATAGATCTTATAGCCGTTCTTGGGCTCAAAGAAAATTAAGAAGTGCTGCATTCGTGCTGAATATGTTTAGTGTACGGGGGATGCCGTGGAGTAGCTCTGATGGCCAGGAAAAGGTTGATGAATTACTTCAGTGAAGCTTTCCAATTCATATCAGCGAAACTCCTATATTTCCTGAACAGCAGAATGCTTCTTTTGCAGGTTGAGCTAACCGTTGCAGAAGTTGAGTCTCTACGTTCAGAACTTGCTGATTTAGAAGAGAGAGAAGCACTCTTGAAAGCTCGGTAAGGGTGCCAAGATACTGGACTTTGTATTTTTTGAATTAGCTGTTCTTGTGTTTGTGTATTCACTAATGTGACAAACCATGATAAGCCTTCCCTTTTTTTCTCTTCATCTGTAATGTCACATCACATTGGCCATGGATTTTGTCGTCAATACTATAACTCTATTGCTTCGCACAGATTGGAGCATATTGATCAAATTCTACAGTCCGCTCGTCTTTCTGGCTACTTGTACATTCGAACTGTTAGTGCCTTTCTCCACCCATTAGTTTCAGCTATGCATCTACTACTGCAGTGCCTTATTTTATGTCCATTACAAACTTCACCAGTGGTTTTCCTTTTATATTTTTCTGTAATAGAGATGGACAGCACTACCAGGAGAACCTCTCCCACTTGATGATACTGATGTTGATGACTGGCTTCCTCGCTTTGTTGTCCTTCAAGGGCCTTGTATCTTCTTCTATTTATTGTCCACAGGTAATTGATTTTAATTTGAGACTCTTTAATGTTATGTATAAAAGTAGCGCCGAGATTATAGTCTGTATAGTATATTACTATCTGTAGCAGTACTCTATCTTCTTCTGTTTGTGTCATTTCCAGTTTCTCTTGATGTACTTGTTAGTATTTGATACTTTAAAATTCATCCAAAAATACATTAATTAGACGTAAACAATGAATTTGGTTTCTTTATCTAGTGAATAAAGGGCCATTGTATTTAATGTAGGATTAACTACCATTTTGGTCCCCAAAATAGTAGGATCCTACCATTTTGGTTCATGATCTAAATTTATGCTTATATGGTCCATCAAATATTAAAAAAATGACCAAAATTGTCCCAGCGTTAAGTCTTGTTAACTTTTCTGTTACTTTTGCGATGTGGTATTTAAAATAAACAGACACTGAATTAATTACACAATCAGCGGTGACTGAAAAAACAATATTGAGATGTAACATCAGCAAAACCACAGGAAAAGTTAATTGTACTTAATGTTGGAACCATTTTGGTTGTTTTTTAAATATTTGAGGGACCATATTGTCATAAATTTAGTTCATGTACCAAAATGGTCGGACCCTAATGATTGAGGAACCAAAATGGAAGTTAATCCTTTTCTGTATGATCATGTCATTTGTCTACTAAAATTGCCTCAATGAATTTGGTTTGTGCAGATTTGGGTCCTCAAGGCTCCACCTTGCTCTCTGATATCGTTGAAATAGGCAGACTTCCAAACATTACCCGAGAAGATGGAGAGACATGGTATGCCTTTCATATGTTAACTCGTCAGGGACTACGATATGAATGCTCGAGCATCTCTAAGATACAGGTAAGTTGAGTAGCTTATCAGATGATTCACCGATTTTGAATTCCTGGCTATCTATGTTCTTCGCTTTAATCCCTTATATAATTGCATATCTCAATGTACTGTAAAAAAGAAGAAGACATCATACAAAGCATGATCTTGACACGTTCTTTTTGGATTAGAAGTGGCATGCACATATTTATCATATAATTATTGTTTTTTTTTTTTTCCAATTTCTCAGGTGGATTCTTGGTTGCTGGCCTTACAAACTGACTGCAAATTAAAGTGTGATACAACATTACCCTATAATTGAGAAGATGTATCTTATTTTCTCACATGTAATGGTAAGTTATATATAGGTTGTGTTCATGCCTTAGAGTTGAGTGGGTAGTATTTACTTTGAATCCGGTCTCACAAATTTGTCCATTACATGTACGTACATAGGATTGTATTCTAACCAATAAATTGAAAATTGGATTCGATTCCTGAAGAAAAGTTTGGATCCAAACCCCAATATGATCAGAAGAAGGTTTGAGTGGGAGAGTCAACCAATGAACCGGAGCGGTTCTATCCCAAACCCCGACTTAAACCAAAAGTACTTAAAATCGGGTTTGATCAGGTTATTATTATGTAGCATCTAATTGATAGTTGTTGCTCCATCTATCCCCCTGAAGAGAAGTTTGGATCCAAACCCCAATTCCATTAGAGAAAGGTTTGAGTAGGAGTCAACCAACGAACCGGAGCGGTTCTATCCCAAATCCCGACGTAAACCTATAGCGGTTGTAACTGGATTACTCCTTTTATTTTAGATTTTATTAAGTAGCATCTAATTGATACTTCGATAAGTTTGTCTAACTGTTGAATAAAGTTGTACCAATCATTTTTTTATTTATTTATCTAATTTGATTTGACTGAGTGATGAACCAGCATACAAAAACAAGCAAGTTTTGTGGAAAGTTGGGCCAATTAAACAGTTTATGGCCAAAATAGTGCTCAAGTGAATGCTTATTGATGGTTTGTGAATTAAGGGCTTGTTATTGAACTATTGTAAAAATGCAACATCAATCAAATTAAGTTTTCGATATTTTTATGAAGATAACATAATATTACAACTTATGCTACACTGTCTTCGTCTCAAAATAATTGTCCAATTTTTCATTTTGTCTGTGTTAATAAATAGTTAGTTTGGATTAAATTTTCCTCTCATAAGATCTTATGCTACTGATGTAATGAACTCAAAGTATTCTAATGGTTTCTTTAAGAGATATGTTGGTAATAACACAATGATTTTATGCCTCAACGATCATAAATTAGTCATTATGCCTTAACTTAAAATGGTTATAATGTGTCAACTTCAACATGTCTGTTTTGGTCAAGCGCTTTTTTTTTACTGAATGAAATATGAATTTGACGTAGATCTGACATGAAAAAGACATAATTTGATACATAAATCTCGAATGTTTATAACAACTACCAATGATCTAAAAGTCATTATTGTTTTCTTCAAAAGTATCTAATGCACAACAATTTCAAGCAACTCATACCGTAATTCAACTTTCATTGATGAAAGACATACTGCGCAATTCCATCAACGGGTAGAACACAAAACTACAACTTATACTTGAGTTTGTTAGAACCTTGTACATGAGATTAGAAGAATAAATGCACAACATTAACTAACTTATACTTAATTTTTCTCAAAATCAAAAGTAAATTCTTACTAACTAATCCTTAGTTTTCTACAAAAATGGGAAAGCCGAGAATTATTTTGTGATGGAGAGAATTAATTAGGATTGGATTTTCTCTCTTTTTGTAAGAATCTCAAAATTCTAACTAACTTCTCTTTAGAATATTGTTGGGTATTCACATATAAGTAAATAAGTATATAATCAAAATCGAAAGTACACACTCATTTTAAGACATGAGAAATGCTTTTTATTGGTCCGAGCTACACATAATATGGGTGCTCTCTCCTTTTCACGTAACCCCTCCTCACCCTACCAAATAAGATTCAAACTCAACCCCTATTTTTTATTTTTATTTTTTAATTTATAGAAATGTGATGCTGAACCATTGGATTGTCTCCTTGAAGACCCAAATAATTTGGTTACAGCAGCAGCATTTACATCAAAGGGAAAGCTTCATTTTCTAGCTTCGGCATGTGGGAGCAGTAGTTGTAGAGGAGCTACAATGTCATGGATTTTGGCCCTTCCTGCAGCAGGTCTGGACCATATAACTCTTTTAAGTACCATGTATTTTATTTTATTTCTTATTATTTTCTCGATGGGTTTTTTTTGAAGAAATTGGTCAAGTATCAGAAATAAATTTGTTTCGTGATAAGAGCTGTAGTGTATTTGTTCTAGAGTGGAGAATCAATGTCTGTATATTTGCATTTGGGATGTAGCTTTGGAGCTTTGTCCTGTGCTCTAGTTTTAGGATTGTAGCTTCCAAGACCTCTTCTATGACAATTACACTCTGCGTAAAGTATGGTAATGGGTTGAAATAGTTGGTTTGGGATGTTTTCTAGTTGTGATTTATATCCTCTATTTCTACTGACATTATGCCATACCCCAAAAGGCACTACAAAAAGAGTTTACGACAATATTATTTCTGCATTGACCAAATATTATGCTGATCCTGTTACATTTTCATTCATTCAATTGTTATTTCTTTTGTTTGTGTGTTTTCTCTCTCCGATCCAGAACAACTAAATATTGCTTAATCAGGCCGGCTTAAATTTGATGCATGCTAGCTGATCATTCCAGTCCATGCTTCAATTGTAGGTTGAGAATCTTTATGTTATCTGCAGCTGCTCTTTTGATTGCACAATAAGATGAATGAGAGTGTTTCATAACTGATACAAACTTCTCCTCTCTTGTTTTCTTTTCTTTTCTTTTCTTTTCTAGCTTATATGCTTCAAGATCATGAAGTGCTTGCTGCAGAGGTACTTTTAACTATCATTAGACATTGTAAAATTGGTCTTTACTGTTTAGTTATGTTGAATAACTATTTATGCTGTTATGCGTACTATTTCCATATTCTGATGGAAAGCACTTCCATATTCCAGGGTGTGACCTCTTTGGGATAGGGAAGGAGCTCTTGTTTTGATCTGTCCTTGTGCTTGGGGTGACCTGAGAGCCCAAGGATCCTTGGTGTAGAAAGTAGAGTGAGATGGAGTGAGGTGCCACATAAGGGTTCCAAGGAGAGCTTCCAAGGTGTGACTTCTCTGGATTGGATGAGGCCAACACATGGGCGTGCCTTAGACATATATGGTCGTGCATTACCTCAGTTAAGATTTTTCTCAGCCAAAGTAACACACAGGCATTTCAACATTAACCATGGCTGACCTTGGTCGGTTTGGAGGCTTGTCTTCACCTAGGGGTGATTTTGGAAGATCCGAATAGACCGCCCGGGGTCTTTGACTATGCAGGCTTGGTGAGAATAGAGGATGACGTGTCTGTTCCCACACATGTAACCATCTGAGATTGGCCAATCTAGGCCCTGCTTTTTATAGTGGTTATTCTGTTTCATTATCCTTTTTAGATGTTAGCTGTGATTTGATATGTATCTGATACGAGACTTTTCTATTCCAGATTGCAGAAATCACAAGTAGATTTGAGCGGAAAGGTTTTAAGCTTGTGGGCATTAAAGTCTTAGTTCCTTCAAAGGATTTGGCAGAAAAGCATCATTCTCATTTGAAGGAAAGCCCGTATTTCAATGGAATTTGCAACTTCTTTAGCTCTGGCCCAGTTATTGCCATGGTTAGAGGAACCAAACTCTAACTCATTGTTTGAAAACCACTTTACAAGTATCTGACATTTGTTGTCAAACTTTTGTAGGTCTGGGAAGGCGAGGGAGTGATCAAGTATGGTCGGAAACTAATCGGATCCACTGACCCACAGAAGTCAAAACCTGGAACTATCAGAGGCGACTTAGCTGCTTTCGTTTCAAGGTATTGATTGTCAGACATCCAAATTTCCATTTCCAGAAATTATCCATCCCTGTGAATATGGAAGAATCTTCGGTTGGGTATGTCAGCTGCGCATTATTTGATATCTAATTCTACATCTTATGTAGAAATATCATCCATGGAAGCGATGGCCCAGAGACCGCCAAGGATGAAATTAATTTGTGGTTCAAACCAGAAGAGTTGGTTAGCTACACAGGCAATGCCGGGAAGTGGATCTATGGCTATAACTGAAGCCAGAGTTTTGTTTCCGTGACAATGGGTTAACATAATCTCTTACGATGAACTTGTTTTTTCGTGTGCGCGAGGAAGTGAGCTCAACAACACTTTTATGTTAAATATGTGCTTTGCTTCAATCCTTTAGCTTGAATCATATCTCGATATGATGTTTTACTCCACGAAACTCCCTGAAAACCGAATGCTCACTCATGCTACTTCCGAGTACCTACACTTGCAAAACAAGGCTTCTTCCAGCTGAAGCCTCTCCAATGCTAAAGTTAGATCACACCTCATCTCTCCCTAACCTAACCTAATGATCTTAACATGGTTTTTGCAAATACATGAGTTCTTAGTATATGACATTTGGTCTCTTTTTGGATGAGAAGTGGCATGCACATATACATGTATCATATATTTATTGATTTTTATTGCAAAAAAAAATAAAAAATCTCAGATGTATGCTATTTTCTCTCCTGTAACAGTTTAGTTGTAAAAAGTGTGTACATTACACATTATCATAGCTTCTAATTGATGATCCGATTAACAAACCAGCTCGATCTTCGATCTGATTGTAAGACATTGATTCTAATTTTAAGTGTTGAATAAAGTTTTGCCAATCATTTTGTCCCAATCATTGATTCTAAGTTAAATGTTTGTGAATGAATACTATGTAATCGTGACTCACGAGGAGGGGAAATTTCATTGGTTGGTTCTATGTCGATAGAAAAATTCAAAAATAAAGAAGTTTCCAATCTCTCTTTTCTCTTTTCCTTCAATGCTGAAAAACACAACAACTCTAGCATGTCTAGCTATTTAACTGGACAAAATAAAACTAATAGATTGTTGTAAAATAATACGCGTAACATATTTGTAGCAAGGGGTATTAGCTAAGCAATTAATGGTTGAGATTCAGTTAAGACGTAAAATTATGAACTTAGACTTGATTATGACCAAAAACTAAAAGATTCAGGTGGACGTTCCACATCTACAAAAATTCATCAAATCAGATATGTGTGTGTTAGTTTATGAGATTTCATCACGTTCTTAATGTAAAATTATTAAGAGTAATATGTGCATTAATTGATTGATATAACTTTATATCAGTTGCATTAATGAGATGATAACACTTTATTTAAAATCATAAATCCGGACGGGTCGCTCCGCTCCCACATATTCACTTGGGTGAGTATAAGTGAAAGTTAATGGAGTGTCATAACCTTATTGGCTTAGTTAAGTTGCAACTGATATAAATTTTACTCGATTGTTAATAAACTTTTAAATGAATCCGTCACTTTATAAATTAAATGGTATAATATGAAATTTAAAATATAATAAATTACCCTTCAAAAATAAAATAAATTATAGTACATTTCATATACTAAATTAGAGTTGTTAATTTACAACCAAAAAAAAAAAAAAAAGTTCTTACTCTTTGTGCAATTACTGTAACATCTGAAGTCCAAAGCTGTCAAGTGGTTTTTGGAGAGATCAGAGCATCAAATCTTTCCTAAGGTTCGCGTAGGGTTTGACTTTATAACTTTAACCGCAGAGAATCAATACCTCTCACCTTCTTGCCTCCTTTATATATATATATCCCTACTTTCGCTGTCCATCACTCACTTCTCCACTACCAAACCCAACTCTTCGCGTTGAGCTGCTCTCACTCACTCCAATAACTCCTAACAACCTCAAATTCTTATCAGATTCAACGATTTCAGGTTCAATATGAGCTCACAGATTTACAGATCTGCTTCCAGAGCCGCCAGGTCTCTCCTCTCTGCTTCCAAGAACGCCCGCTTTCTCTCCGGTAGTCTATCTTCATTGTTCACGCCTTTTTTTCTCATTCTGATTCCAATTTTCATTTCCGCTATCTGTTTGCTTCATCGGTGTGATAATTAAGGTGTTTATAAGCTATGGCGGACTTTTTTATGTTAGATCTTCGATATCCGAAACTTTAAATCTGTTAGTTTTCCTGGAAAGCATTTCCCGATAAATTAGGAGAAATGAAGACGAATTTGATTGCTTAGATTAAGGATTTCAGTGTTTTCGTGATTGAATTTGAAGTTATTTACTTGGTTTGAGTCGGTAATTTATCGTCTTCCTTCCTTTCACTCTTTTTCTCAGTTTGATTCCAGTTTTCATTTCCACTGTGTGTTTGATTTGTCGGTATGGTAATTCAGATGCTTATGAGTTGCGGATTTTTTTGTCTGTTTTCTTTTTGGTTAGATCGCCGAATGCTGAAACAGTTAAATCTGATTGTTATCCTGGAAACTACATTATGAGGAATGAGAACGAATTTGATTGTGTGAATTTATGATTTCAGTGTTTTCATGATTGAATTTGAAGTTATTTACTAAGTTTTGAATCCACACTGACTCGTCTCGATTTGAATATGGGGAGAGAATTCTGTACATAACATCATGCTTTGTTCATAGTTGTTAACTTGTTTGTGGCATTTATAGCGTAGGGATGTTTTTTGGGGCTTGAATTGTATAATTGTGATTTAAAGGCACTTTTGCATCTATTCTGTTTGTAGAAACTGTTCAAATCAAAAGTGCAAGTGGAGCTCTCTTTTGACTGGTTGTTATCATCTGCTTTTTTTCCTTATCTTTATAGAAGGACGAGCTGTAGGTGCTGCAGCTGCAGTTACATTAAACGGAAAGCTTCCTTTTCTAGCTTCGGCTTATGGGAGCTCTGGTTCTGGAAATGCTTCTAGATCATGGATTTCAGGAGCCTTGGCCCTTCCTGTAGCAGGTTTGGATCATAAAACTCTTTTTAACTACTGTGTATTTTATTTTATTAATTGGTGTTTTTTAAGACATTGTTTAAGTATTAGAATAATTTTCTCTCATTATAAGAGCTATAGTAGATTTGTTTGAGTGAAAAAGATGAGATAATGTCACCAATGTAAAAGTGCTGCACGGAGAACCAGTGTCTGTGTGTTGAGGTTATAAGGAAGAGGAGCCTTGTCCCTTGCTCTAGTTTTACCATTGTGGCCTCCGAGACCTCTTCTATAACAATTACACTTTGCATAAGGTATGGCAATGGGTTGAAATAGTTTGTTATGTATTCTCTCTAGTTATGATTTACATCCTCAATTTCACATCACATTTTACCATATCCCCAACTGTGCAAACAATGTTTGCTTCAATATTATTTCTTTATCTTTTGGTTTTCAAATTTCCTTTCTATGTTGTTCTCTCTCTCTCCAATCACACATAAAACATTCAGACATTGTTTTTGAAATCTGCAATAATCAGGATCCGAAACCTCTGATTTGGAACTTCCAGAGATGATCCTAGCGAGTTGATGTTCAATGTTTTGGATTAATAAACTTTTTTGCATACCAGATTCCTTAAATTTCCTACATCCTTATTTATGTGACAATTAACTAGTAAATATTGCTTAAACAGAGCATTCCATATTTCATTTCTAGATTGAGAATCTTTATGCTAGCTGGAACAGTTGTTTTGCTTTCACAATAAGAGGAATGAGAGTTGTTTCGAACACTAATACAAACTTTTCCTTTCTTGTTTCTCCTTTCTTTGTATTTTTAGCTTATATGCTTCAGGATCAGGAAGCACTTGCTGCGGAGGTACTTTGAAGTTTGAACCATGATTAAAATTTATTAAATTGTTCTTTACTGTTTAGTTTGTTGAATTGCTACTAATGCACACTATTTCCTTATCCAGATGGAACGTACTTTCATTGCTATCAAGCCCGATGGAGTGCAGAGAGGGCTGGTAAGTGATAATGTTGGCTTAATTTGTTAGAGTCTCGAAACATCTTATTTCATTGGTAACTTCTCTTATCTCCAAGGCAGGCAACTTTACAATATCCAAGTTACATTTTTTCTTCATTCATTTGCATTTACTGGTGTCTATTGATGGTGAGATTTGATATGTATTTGATCTGAGACATGTTTGTTTTCCAGATTTCAGAAATCATATCTCGATTTGAGCGAAAAGGCTTTAAGCTTGTGGGCATTAAAGTTTTGATTCCTTCAAAGGGCTTTGCAGAAAAGCATTATCATGATTTGAAGGAAAGACCCTTTTTCAATGGACTTTGTGACTTCCTTAGCTCTGGCCCAGTTATTGCCATGGTAAGAACAAATAAATTCTAACGTATTGTTTGACATCAACTTCAAGCGTATCTGACAGTGTTTTCCAATTTTTTGTAGGTCTGGGAAGGTGAAGGAGTGATCAAGTATGGCCGGAAACTAATTGGAGCCACCGACCCACAGAAATCAGAACCTGGAACTATCAGAGGTGACTTAGCAGTTGTTGTTGGAAGGTATCGATTTGAACCAAGAAACTTTCTACTCCGTGTCTTTATTATTTCGTGCTCTGTGAACCACAGTTCTGTATTCCCTTGAGTCTGTCTAATGCTAGCAATTTGAGTTTTGGGTCAGGTTGAAAAATCCTGAACCCAAACCTGACCAGTAAGAGTGTGGGTTTTGGGTTGCAGGTCTTACACACAAAATGTATGGGTTGAATGTAGGTTGCACGATCCGATCCACATTTTTCTTGGAAAACCCTACCCCACCCAATCCAAATTTTAATTTGCTCTATTTTATGTGGGTGAAGTGGCAATTCAGATTTTAGATTCAGGTTGAAATACCTTGTTACAGAACACGGTTCGGGTTTTCATGCAAAATCTGCAGGTTCATGCGGGTTCGTCCCACTTGAAAATTGGTTGGGTCCATTTTAAGCTTCCCGTACCCAAAAAAAATTGCGGGCCATATTTCAGGTACCCGCATGTTTTGTTCCAAATTGCCAGTTCTAATGTTAGTCGGGATTTAGGTGTTCACATGTTCGGCCCCAAATTGCCATATCCAGATGCTCTCCATACTCCATCTGTGTAAACGGCATAATTCAACAATCCTTAGTATAATTCACAAACCCGTAGTTTGGTTGCTATTCATGTTTCATAATTCACAATCTAATTATTGTTCTGTTACGCAGAAACATCATCCATGGAAGCGATGGCCCGGAGACGGCCAAGGACGAGATCAACTTGTGGTTCAAACCCGAAGAGTTGGTGAGCTACACAAGCAACTCCGAGAAGTGGGTCTATGGCGACAACTAAGGGAAGTTTTTGTATTCATTTCTTTGGGCAAATTAGGTCCCCACATGAGAAGGGGTAAACAGTAAACACAACCTCTTAGAATAAACTTGCTTTTTTGTGGAAGTGAGCTCAGTAACAATGTTAGGTTTGTTAGCAATACAAACAAGCAGGCAAAAACTCTGTTTCAGCAATAATTTATTTCACATCCTTTTTTTGTTCTTTAGATTGGCTTTGAGTTTAAGATAATTTGTTAATATGCAAATTTTGATTTACTAATGTAAAAAAAAAAAAAGACAACAATTTTATTTTAGAGGTAAATATGGTTAAAAATGAGGTTTAAGGGACAACCAAATGGGTCTCAAGTATAAAGTGTAGAATATTTGTAACTTGTGTTAGGGGTATGTCATGTATATACCAAATGTTTTAGGAATATTTGTGGTTCTAGTTAAGAGTTCTAGTTAAGAGTCTAGCGGGTTAGAGTGTAAAAATCTAAGCCCGTGACATATTTTGCTAAAGAAAAACTAGCCACGGCCCAAAAATAGGTTGTTTGTGGACAAATGGGACACTCTTGAGCTATATAGAGCCCACTGCTTCGCATTTGACACGAATTCAAATTAGTTTGCTATAAAATGACATATAAATGAAAACTCGCTATGTATCATATATTTAATCTAAAATACTCTCAGCTCGCATTGCAACATACAAATAAGAGTTTAACATAATCAATATATTGTCTTAGCGCTAAATAAGCACTAACAATTAAATTTGAACTATAGATTTTTTTAGATGACTAATAATGTATCACTCGACTACAACTCTCCTCTCCTTCAACCTCGATTATTGTGCCTCGTGGGTAAATAATTACTTGTTTAGTAATTTTTTATATTTTCATTTTTAAATATATATATTAAATAGTTAGTTGGTATTGTATATTTTATATTAAATTGGCATGCCCATGTGTTTTAAGAGGATAGTAACTAATTTATCACAAATCATTATTGGTAGTTTACATTTTTTCAAGTAAAGTGTATTGTATTAAACTATTAATTCACCTAATTAAGGGAAAACGTAACTGTCAAAGGGATAGGGCCATGGAGGTCAATCCAACCAAACAAACTCAAAATATATAATAGGCAAAATATCTTTTAAAACAAGACTCAAATCGCTTGAATCGTCTCATCCGGTCTTCAAATCTTGAACAATGGTGCTTGTGTCATAATCAACAATAGTATCACCACATCCTCACGAGCAGTATACAATTAATTTCTTAAAATTTTAAACAAAGCACTAAATTTAGGAAGAAAACATATACAAGTGAGACATTTGGACTGATATTTGTTTCATGTTCATATAATAAACAATGTAAAAAGTAAAGAACGAAAGCTAATGATGAAATGATAATTCATTAATTATATTTATATCTCAATTACTTTTAAGTATATTAGTAAAATTTGAAAAAGTGTTTGTCATCTCAACTATAATTTATGAACTGAGACTTCAAGCCAATACACAAGATAAATAAATTCAAGCGGACACTCTACATCCGTAATTCATTAACAATGAGTATAAGTATTAATTATGAGACGTCAACACCTCATCAACATAAATTAATTAGATTAGAGTCACTCATTGGATTTTTCTTTTTTTTTCTCAACGAGTCTATCAAAAAAATCACATTGCGTGACAGGTCAGAATTCGTCACAACCATGATTTTTAAATTTTTACCCGAACCAACTAGTCTGTCACGTGACGTTGTCCTCTTTCACCGCATAGGCCAACTGTTATAAGCTTCGTCCAATCACAAGCCGCCACGTTTCAATCCTAATTCCGAATCTACATGACGTGGCGTCCAAACCTCAGATCTGCTGCGCTGTGTCCACCATCATCAGACGGACTTGAAAGTCCGAATTATTTTGGGAATTGGAATCCGCCAATCAAATCCGGTCGTCTTCTCTTCGTCACTGTCTTCGATATAAATAATCGCAACCCTCCTCTTTTCACACGTTTTCTTTTCGCGTCTTCAAGAAGCAATCGAAAAAGAAGAAAGCCACTCATATTCAAGCAAAATGTCCAAATTGCTATCTTTGCTTTCCGAGAATTAGCCTTTGCCGAGACCTTCTGCGACCTAGATCTCTTGTAAATCTCTGTTGGATTCGCTTCTTCATCTCGTGCACTCTCGTCCAGCTTCCAGGATCGGTACGCTTCTGTTTCTTGGAAGTTTCTGTTGTTTGTGGGAATTATCGATTCATGTTTCTCTCTGAATTGTATAGTAGGTGTTTTTGCTGTTTTATTGTGTGATGTTTACGGTTTAAAGCTCTGTACTTTGTGAATTTATGCTAGTGATATATGAGCAAGTATAAGTTGTGGAAATTTGTTAGGGTTTATTTAATTAGAGTTTGTGTTTTGCATTTTTCTTCTTCTGGAAATTTTGTTTTAGCCTTTTGTATAGGCTGATTCTTTTGTGGAAAAGGCTTATATAGGTGGAGAAATTAAATTCTGTGCATTAATTTTATTGATTCCTGTTTTTTTTATGATGCATATTAGATGAATTTGGCTAAGCGTATTGGTTAATTTCCTGTTTAGATAGTTTGTTTCCTCTATTTTGCGTTGACTTTCTATGAAGTCTTCTTTTGTGTTGTTTGTTTTGTTTATTATGGTCCCTTTGTTGCTTTTCTATAGACAGTTTTAGACAGGAATCATTATGTTTTGCACTCAACAACTTTCTTTAATATCCTGTTTCAGATGGCTACTAAACCACTTACTACTGAGTCAATTGCTCTTACAGAAAAGAAGATGGATATGGCACTAGGTGAGATGGACAGCAATAATTATTTTAAGCAAATCTTATTTTTGTAGTTTTTTTAATACTCATGAATATTGCTTTGTTTATTTGTATGTAGATGACATCATCAAATTGTCTAAAACTGCTGGAACTAAACCAAAGAGTAGGCAAAGGGCTCCGGTAAAAAACTTGTCTTTCGTAATGGATTTATCTAATTGATATTTCACATTGCTTCTGGTTAATTTAACTTTTGGCTAATGTGAGACACATTATATTTCCTGCAGATAAAAAATAAAAAAATTGTTAACAATCAAGCTCAAGATAAGGCTATGAAAGTACGACGGTATATGGATTCAAGATCCTCTCTTAGACAGGTATAATAACATAGCATTGGTTTAGTTTTCTACACTTATAGGATAATGCAATATGCATATGTATATTGACTGTGCTTTTGTTTTGTTTTCTTTGTGTGTTGCCATTTGGTTCTCAGGGTGTTCTAGCTCAGAGAAGGTCAAGCTTCCAAGGAAACCAATTTCCTTTGGCAACTGAGGTTGCACGAAAAGCTGCTGCTGCTCCTCTTAACAATAAGGCTTTCGGCCATAACAGGGTAGCTAATTGGAATAAACAAAGGTACTTAGCACACTGACGATATCATATAATCTCTCGTATAAGAAACTAAATATTTAGTTCAGCTCATTATTGGAGTTTAATAATCTTGGGATCGACAATGGTAGTAGTAGGGGTAATGTTAGCGCAATTAATTGAATTTATCTCTGATTGTGGGTCTATTGCAGGTAAATTATGGTCCTTCACTGTTGATGACCACCTCTTCCATGTGCCTCTGGTTAATGTGTAGCAAGTAGCACATATGTGTGGTTGTGTTTCAAGCTATCCAGTGGGGAGTGTTTTCAAGCATTGACTGTTTGTTATGCCATCCGATTTGAATGCCTGCATTATTAAACCTTCATATTTGTGGTTTGCGAAGTTCATCAATTTGGTTGAGCAGTGCATAGTAATCATATTATTAGGGCCCTTGTCTTGGAAGTGGTGATATCTCGTTTTCTTTCCTGAAGTGATGAATTGGTGCTGGTTAACCAAAAATAATAAGTTTGATCTATGGGAGAATGTAGTATTAAATGTCATTCAGGGAGAGCACTCACGTATTGCACTGGGAAAATATGTTGTATATTAAATGGCTCATTGTTTGATAGGATAGCATTCTCTACCTTGCCTCTGGCTACTTACTGAGAAGTGATTACCTTAATGGACACGGGCAATGACTATGCAAGTTTCTTGGTTATTTGCTTTTGGTATTTAAAAGGTCAAAATGATGGTATATCCCCGTTTATGCCTTGTGGTATTCCAGTCCATGCTCCATGATGAGATGTGCTGATTTTTTCTGAGCTGTCAGATTGTCCGAGACATGATAGGTTTCGCTTTGCTTTTATCTTTTCACGGATAGGGCTACTTTGTGTTAGCAAGGTTAACGGAAGGATAATGCTGCAGAAACCATGTGTTTCATCTGTATAATAGTGTTAAATCAATCAGGAGGCGTCTGGGTTCAGGGATTTCCAGTTTTTCTAGATCCTGCAGCTTCGTTTTGCCTCTAGTTTTTCTTATTGGCAGCACGGGTGGTTGGGTTCTAAACTGGTAGCATGGAGTGGAATGGAAGAGTATTTTATGCTGAACTATATAGCTTTTGGCCTACAACATAGCACCAATTTGTTCTGAGCCTTTGCCGTAAATTTTGTCAGAATAGGGACATAGGGTTCAGCTTGTGAAGTTCCTTGGTCATTTGAGGCAGCATTGGCAAGATAGTTTAATGCTTACACCATTTTACACATGATGGGGAATTTTATGCCCATAACTCTGCAGAACTTGCTGTGGGTAAGACGGTTAACTTTCTGCTCAAAACTGGGTTTGGAAGTTTGCATAGGAAGTTGCCTTCTAACGGACTGCATGGAGAATAAGCCCTTGTGGTTTTTTGCCAGTTGTTGCGGCTACAAGGATGTTTTCTGTGTGTTGCGTCCAGGTGGAGAAAAGTCTGTCTAATTTACAAGTAGATCATGGTTCTGTGACTGGGAAGAGCTTTGACATCAAGGGAAATTGTACTATAGTGAGCTGAATTCCAATTTTCTTTGTTGTACCGAAATGGTTTGTCATCACTTTCTGTTTGTTGGATGTAATACATATAGAATCTATGATGGTAAGACTCATCAAGTTTCAATCTAGTAAGCTTATGAAGCATGCCAGTTTCTGCATCTAATCGGTGTTTGTGCTTTTTGGCATACTGTAACAAACTAGTTCCTCATGTTGGACTAAGCTCATGGTAAGTGCACATCTGTTTCAGTTAAGTAATCACATTCCTTATTTCTGGGTGCAGGGTTGGTGCCCCAGTGGCAGTCCACAGGAGGCCTGCAAATAGAGGTTTTGCTTCAAAGGTACATTTTTTATTGTTTCATTGCTGTATTTCTTCCGCATTGTTTGAAACACACTTTAGAGCCAAAAAATCATTGAGAAAAGGCACTTTGATTGAAGCACAAATAGAGGCCAAGCAAAGCAGTGTTAAACTAGTATATTATTTTTTATTAATTTGGGCGCCACACTTCCTTTGAAACACTGGTTTTCTGATCATACAATATAGTGTTGAAGCCACATTATGCACCTAGGCGCCTCATGCCTCCCTCCTATTGAAACACTGTTTTTCCGATACTATAATATAGTGTCATGAAATATGTTTATAGTCTTTAGATCTGCCATGTGTGTTACAGCAAAAATAAAGAGAATAGTTTTGTAATTTGCTATTCTGTTGGGATCTCGGGGAGCCAGTATTTTGACACTGGTATGTAACATGATCTGTGCAGCCGTCACGGAACCCTCCACAGCAGCAGAAGCAGCAACAGCAAGGGAATGGAGTGTCTAAGCAGAGGCCCCAGACTCTCGACTCACTGTTTGCGAACATGAAGGAGCAGAGGATGAGAGTCATTTCGCGCCAGAACAATGTTGCGCCCCGAAATGGGGGTGGCCCGCACAGGCTTCCATGGGGAAGAGGAGGGCGATTTGGCAATTAAATCATGTCTCTAAGGACCCAGTGGAAGTGGGTTGATGGTTGTTACATAAGTTGTGGAGCTATATGCTCTACTTGGTCTGCCTGCTGAATCCAGCCTGATGATAGACTCAAATTCAGATTTTCATAGTGGGTTGCTGTTTTTTTTTCCGTTTATCCTTTTTAGTGATATGTACAGCAATCTCTAGTTTCCATTGCCTTTACTTGTTGACTGTACCATGGGTGCCTTTCTAGTTTCATTTGATTTCACCACTGTTTTGTTAATGTCTTGCTGCAATTGGAAGAAGGAATTTTTGGAATTTTCAGCCATGTAATTGCATATAATTATCTCTATGTATGGTTATTGGTTGAAAGTTTTTTTTTTTCTCTCCGGTAATAGGTTCTTCTTATTCAAGTAAAAGTTACAAGAATACAAGTACAAGGCTTGACAAAGCCAAACAAGAAACAACTGAAAAGAAATTGAAAGTGAATCATTTTTTCCAAACATCAATCATACTTGAGGACTCCTGTGAGATGACAGATTCGAGCTAGGATGAGAGCGATTGGGTCATGATGAAACCACTCGAAAGCTGATCCGAAATAGTGCTTCATTACGACATACCCAGATCATTCATGTTTCCTTCCTGCAGCACAGCGATAACGGCTACTACATAGACGAGATGCCATAGATCTCTGCTCCAGCAGCAATCATTGAGCTCTCACAGGTTTTTAACACACATAATTGTGATATCCAATTATCCATCACATTATTCAAAATTAGATACTATATGTTGGGAAAATCCATCACTTTTCCTTGATTATAATTGTTAAGAACAATAAAGCAGACGTGTTGGGGGTGTAGCTCATATGGTAGAGCGCTCGCTTCGCATGCGACAGGCACGGGGTTCGATTCCCCGCACCTCCATCTTCTCTCTTCTCTTTTTCAAATCTAAAAGGTTTTTCACATTATCTGACTGTTTCTGTATGCATTTGCTCTTATGGTTGCAACAACTGTGTTTCAATTGTTCAGTTGAAGTAGAAGATACCTTTAAATTGTTCTTATCTTCATCTCCATTGTAGCAATTTCTGTTCCTTCAACATTTGCTACAATGAATCATGAAGAGACCTTCTTGCTTCTATTCCTATTTTTGGCCTATCTCAACAACCAAGGTGGCTACCAAATTTGGGAAATCCAACTACTTTATCATCAACATTTTGGGAAGAAGATTTTTTTTTTTTTTTTGGGATAAAAACAGAATGCATTAGAAACTAGGGAGGAAGAGGAGCCAAAATATCCTCCTTGATTATAGAGTTCATACAATCATGGATAACAGTACCCACAGACGGGTAAAGCAAAATAGAGTTCGAAAT
>JAYMTA010000602.1:0-26204 GCA_036897625.1 Pelargonium cotyledonis
AAAATCCAGTCAGCACGTGAATCTTCTAGATCTTTCTGGATCAGAGTTACTTGGGCTTGTAATTGATTGAAGGCGTCCATCAGTTTCGCCTCAAGGCTGGTGCAATCTCCCTTACAAGCTTTTTGACACGCCTCTTGTAGTGTCTCCAGCCTTGTTTCAATTGAATTCTCGAATTCATCCAACCTCTCATGTGCATATTTGAGGCCCTCCTCATAAGTATTAAGTCGCTGCTCCGTGCTGTCCACTCGATCTATGACTTCACCCAAACTCACGCGAATCTTGGCGATATTAGCCTCATGTGCTGCCAGAACATCTTTTGACTTCCCACGTGCTGTTCTTGGCGGGTTGGGATTTGGCTCGCGTCCTTGAGCATCCAGAACTTCAGACATGTTGTCCCCTAGTCGTATCCCTTCACAACCAGGCTCTGATACCACTTGTAACGACCTGAAGACTCACTTAGACCGTTCGGCACTTAGTCTCAACTAAGTCAGCCTCGCACCTGCGAAAATGTTAGTAAACAAGAGGGGAAAACAGTAAGGATTGTAAACAAAGAACACTTCGATTATGCAAAGGCAGATTACAAGGAGTTTGGGGTGGTTTGGGCAAGTCTAGCCCTCCCCTATTTATACAAAAGGTCTAGCTAAACGGACGGCTAAAATTAAAAGTACAAGGGCACTATCAACGACTACGACTAACTATCTAGAGACCCTCTACTAGACTACAAAGTTCTAGAGAATTCTTGAGAATGCTGAAAAAGAGAGGAAGGATTGGGCTAAGATGGGGCCAAGGCTTGAGCAGATTGGGCAAATTGGGCCCTAAAGTATTCGGGCCGCAACACAGAGATCTCTTTCTACAGATCTGTTGCTGAACTAACGGAGGTGAAGGAGCTTCAAACAGAACAGAGAAAGAGAGCGAGAATGACGATGTTCCACTTTCTCAACTGTGCCATTCTCACCTTCGCACCTCACGCCGTATACTACTCCGCTACTCCCTTGTACCTTCTCTCTATCCCTACCTCTCTTTTTTGCTTTCTACGTAATTTTCAGGGTTTTATTATCATTTAGAAATGAATCTTCATACGACCTGAATCTCGATCTCTTGCCAATTGATTGTCTCTTTTTGGGTGTTTTGAGTTCTTACTGTATCTTAGTGTATGGTTTATTAGTTTGGAATTATTGAGTCACGCAATTGATAAGTTGCTTGGTGTTGATGCGTATTTCTGTTGACTAGGCAGTGAATCACAATCGAATTCTAAATGTTTACATGAACTAAGGTAGCATTTGGATTAGAATATTTGTTCAGGAATGGGAATGAGATTCTCATTTCTTAATTTTGGACTAAGACTTTTTTGTCATGAAAATGATTCAGGAATGGGAATCTCATTCCAAATGGTAATTAAGCTTGTTCATTTGTAATTCTGAGTCTTCACATGATATTTAGAAGTGGGCAGCCGTGATTCATTTGTGTAGATGGTATTGCAATTATATTTGGACAATGCAGTGCATTTTGAAATGCTTTAACGGGTGCCATTTTAACAATTTAGTTTATAAAATACTGGCAGCATTTGAGTTTCCCACGTAGATATCTAAACATGGTAAACTATTTTAAATTTCCAGACAATGATTACAAGGCATGTACAGTAAGATACTGTGACAGCGTTAGTGCGTAGATATATACCAATTACGCCTATGGAAGAGGCATTCCTAATGCGTTCTTGTTTTCAAATACAAACGGAATCTATTATCACATAATGCTACATGCCAAGTTTCTTTTGTGAGCATGTGTGTCGTGATCGTCATTTGATGGGGTAATAACACATTTAAGAGGAAAGTTCATTATGTTGTGTATGGTTTTTGGATGGTCTCTAGTTTGTTATCATATAGGATTTGAATCTATGCCCCTTCTTCCTGACCAATGAGGCTTGATCAGCAATCATTGGTGGTCTCTTCTGCTCTTCATGCTTATTAGTTATTACCCTTTCTGAATGTGCATCTTGGAACATGGGAAGCTAGGGAGTTATTGGGCAACGTTAACATTAAACAATGCTTAGAGCTGGATTGGCATGCTCAAATATGGAATTTGTTTGTTGAACTCATTTGCATTATTGTCTTTTGATGGAGTGAAACCTTTTTTTCTCTACAGCTCATCTACTAGTACTATGTCAGCATATTATTGTTTCCCCACTAACAAGTATATGGATGCAGATCTGAATACGATACCCTTGGTACCTCTGTTAAAGCAGCAGTTGCTTATCTTGTGACGGCTTTAGTAAAGGTTAGTAAATGTGATGATATAGTCACCTATGGCTGATGTTATATAAACCTTGAACCTGCAATTACATGCTTATTTTCATAATTTGCTTTTCCTAGTTTTGATCCTTTTTAGCTTTCCTTTATATTTTTCTCATTATTAGTTTAGCATTGTGTAACTATGGGTACACTTGTACAACCATCTATCTAACACATGTTTCTCCAAAATGTTGACAGCTTGTTTGTCTAGCAACGTTCCTAAATGTATCTGAAAATGAAAGTTTTGACCCTTACCAGGTATGTGCCATTTGAATTTCTTAATTGTTTGAATTGAAGTAAGATTTATGTTTATGGCTCTACAGGCCTTTCTTGTCAGATTGTAGAGAAAGTTTTGTGTGTGGTTATTCTCTAGGATAGCAATGGTAAATAAAGCTTTAATCTGCCTTATTATTACTACACTTCAAGAGTAAGTTCCCTTAGGGTAATGCACTTCTTTTTTCAGGAACTGTTGAAAGCTCTAATTGGTTTCATTGATGTTGCCGGACTATGCTTTGCCTTGACCCAGTTGACTCACGGGAACATCTCTCAAAATCATAAATTTCAAGCAGTTGGGCTTGGTGAGTAAAATTTGACTGGCTTTTACTGAAAATCAGTTTCTTTCTCCAATTTTCTTTTACTTTTTTTTTTGGTACTGATTGGAAGAATGTTGATCTTCTTTCACTTCCCTTGATGTTTGCAATTAAGATTATGGACTTTTCTATTTGAATGTTTGCAGGCTGGGCTTTCGCTGATGCTGTTCTTCATAGATTGGCACCTCTTTGGGTGGGTGCTAGAGGGCTAGAATTTACTTGGGAGTACATTTTTCAAGGTGTTGAAGCAAATGCAAATCTGGTATGTATATCTTCTCCATCTTTATGTACATTGTTTGTGGCTGCTATAATGGAGTGGATTTAAGGGGTAGAGGAAAGAGGGAAAGGATTGGAAATCCAAAAATTATTTAACAATTTAATTTTAGGTTAGACTGGAAAGAGAGTTCTTTTCTTTCACTTTTGTTTCTCCAGTTTCTATAATTTTATTTGAGACCCACTAGAACGTCTTTTTTATTTGGAGCCATCTTTATGATAAGATAAAGATAAACTATGGCAGTCTAAATGACAAGTTTGAACAATTGGATACCACTTCAGGGATGGGTGTGCAGTTAATTTTTATTTAGAGAAATTAACGAAGGGTAATGGAAAGGACTCAATTGATTCAATCTTGATAGTTGAAGGAACACATTGACATAAACTTATTTCGTGGATTAATTTATCAATTCATGAGAAATATTAAATGCAGTTCAGGGATCAATTTGCGTTGTTTTTCCTTAATTGTATAGTCTGAGAAATTTGTTTTTTTTATTACTCTTCATTGTTCCTTTGCATCCATTTCTGCATTCAGGTGCTGTGTATATCTCTTTCTGCCTTGGGATCTTTGATGTGGCTTCGGAAGAACAAGCCCAAAACTTTGATTCCAGTTATATACATTTGTGCAGGAATTGTGGCAACCATGCCTTCTATCACAAGGTCGGTCTGCTCAACCTTCATTGCCCATTTGATGTTGTTTGTGTAGATTTCCCTTAATATCAAATTGAGCTTTTTATCAGATCACCTGACTGTAGTTAACCAAGACCCATCTTCAAACAGTGTGAAAAACAAATGAAAGCAGAGAAATAGAAGTCTTTGCTCTCTACTTGTACTCTTCTTGAACCTCTCACAATCCTACTTTTATTCTCTTAAAATTTACTCACTCCATCCCAAAATGAGTTTCCGGTTTCTCTTTACAAAAAATTGCGCAAAATGGGTGGATAGATAGGCCCTTCTTAAGTAACCGGGTTTCTGTTTCTAGATTTTTTTTTTATCCAAATTGGTGTATTTTAATTAATTACTATACCATGGCTTTTGCAGTTATCTGAGGAAAGGCTTGGCCTGGCACTTTCCGAAGGTGGTAGGCTTTGAACTTTTCACATCCCTGGTGATGGGTTTTATTAGTTGGCAGCTCTTTGCTGCATGTCAAAGACCCTAACTTCAACTTCAACTTCAACTTGTACTGGATGGTTGATCAAACACATCACTATTCTTTCAGTCTTGGCCAGTTTGCAGGCTTCTTCTAAGTTCAGATTTGGTTTGATCTGGTTTTTAGAAATTACTGATATCCAGTTTTAGTGTGTGAAGTCTGTAGTCTTGTAAGAAGCCAAAGGTAGGAGATTTTCTGCAGTGTAATTCTAGAAACTCTTTTAAAGTGACAAAAATACCAAGTTTTTGGTTTAAATTGTGCTCATGTTAACTAATTTTTGATCATTTTGACCTTGCATCATATGCATCCGCAGGCTGAAACTCCGTCTTCAGATAAGTTATGATTAAAAGTAAGCTCATGCTCCATTAATTTTTCATCGACTATGAAACAGGTCTTTATTCGCGCACAAACCCTGTTTTGCTCCCATCTTCTGTTGCTTGACTTGAATAAAATTACAATCATTCTAAACAAGCAATTAGAACAAAAGACAAATCATTCACATATATGATGATAGTCAAGCATCCAGGTTCTTTCCTCAAGTCAAGTCAAAGTCATAAACCACAAAATGATAAGGGCATAGACAATAAAACAGGATCCAAGTGGAACTATACAAAGTAGCCGGCGGAACTGAAGGTATCAAGTCCTTCGATTCCTAAACACTCCGGTCAGTGGAGTTATGTCATTCACAACTCGAAAGATGCTAATATCCAAGACAATCGGGCTGTTAGATCCGGGGGCAATCTGAAACAAACAGACATCATATTCTTCCAAGTTATTGTCTACTGTGAATTTCCTCCACCCACCACCCAGTCCTCCATATCCACGAGCCTTGATGTAATATAGTCTCGTGTGCCATGTCCTGTTTCCATTGCGTACAATAACATCTTGGTTTTCCAGATGAACATGCTTGATTAGCCACTCTTTTGGAATAACCTGAATAGGCAACACCCGATAAATCATTAGATTAAGTCCAAAGAGTAGCAGATATTTCAAAGTCAAGGAATGGCACATTTTCTTCTGAAAGACTCGTAATGATTAAACATATAGACATGAAAAACAAGAAACATGCTTGGAAGATCCAAGAATAAAAAGTAAGTACTTGTACCACAAAGAATTTTTTGTATACGCTTGTGGGGCGCATGATGATTATGACACTCCCATTGTTTTTCGCTGCTCGTGCTGCCATTATGGCTCTCATCTTCTCGTCTTCAGTTACTGGCCTTCTATTCGATATGTACTGCTTCGCATAAACCCTTCCCTTGGGAATGCTCCACTCAACATCCATATCATCTGTCAATCAAATTAAATTGATAAGTTCAAATACTATCCCTCTTGTTTCACTATTGAGGAAAAGTCTGATAATCCATGGCAAGAGAATATGGCAAATATCTACGGATCTACCTCTACCATTACTCATAACTTAATCAACACTCTCTTCCCCTTTGATCACACCAAGTACCCAACCGCAGAAAAGTAATTTAGTAGACTTCTCAATGACAGTCGAGAATGATTAATTCAAAATACAAAACAAAGCTAAGATCATGAGCACGTAAGAGACTACCGTATTTGCGCAACACCATTGCTGAAGAAGTAGGTCTTCTGATCCTAGAACTCTGCCAAGTGGGCAATGACTTGCATTTAGCTTTCCTCCTAGAATTCGTTTTAGTTGACTGGAAGGAGATGTTCTTTTCTGATGGCGTTGTGAAGTCGTCATCATCATCAACATTGGTGAGCTCGAATGAAGAGCAACCAAAACCATTTGGTGAAGTGAGAATTATCTCAGAACAGGTTTCCTTCTTTCTTCCATCTGTTTGGCATTCACCGACCTGTTTAGTATGGCCATGTTCTTTGACAAAATATGTCGCTTCCTTCTCGCATAAGCTCCGTGCATCAAACATCAAAACGTCAAATTGAGACTTCCCGTCGTACTTAAACATCAGAAAATCATTCTCAACAAGAGAGTTATCATGCACAAATTGCTTCCAACCATGTTTGAAGGCCAATGTATCATCACTAGTCACTAGTCCAACATTCCATGAAACGCCACTTGGGCCTCTAAGAGTTACAGTTGCCGGCAGTTTGTGGTTCAAGTTATGGGTAAATTTTTCAGGAATGTCCTGCAATGTCAGTTCAAATTACAATACAGATTCAAGCTACAAAGAACAAAACTCAATGAACCATAAACTAAATAAACTCTGGTGGAAGTAGCAAAGATAGTCTTAGAGAATCTTAGCATGATTATGGTACATGAAGCAACATAAACTTGAAAAAAATGCTAATATCTCATAAAACCGATCAAATAGATGAGAAGAAAACAGAAAGTTTTCACCTTTTCTCTATTACTTTGAACAATGCATTCATAGATGGAAGACAAAGAAACCTTGGCACACCATATTCTTCCAAAAATACATACACATTCAGGACAATGCACTATCAAAACCATAGTAGCAACTATCAATTTTTTTTATAAAAAGCAACAAATTGGTTTCAAATTAAAACAACTTACGAGCTGATCCTCAAAATCTGCAGTTAGAAACTGAAAGAAGTGGATGGTGCGGAAATGACTCCAGTAGATCCTCTCCTCCAAAGTAGCATTTTTCTGGCACCCACCTTCCATAACTCTGAAAATGTTGAATGGAAAAAAGGTAAATGCAAAGAAAAGTTCTGGGAAATTGATATAGAAAAGACCCAGTAACATAAAATTAGATTTACCTGATAAAAAAAGCTAGCTTGAGAAACGGCTATAATATTTGAAACTTCAGTAGGCAGGCCTGGATTTGGGTACAATTAAGAGAACAAGAAACACAATTACTCGTTCACAAATATTTCAATCACGAAAAAAGTTGAGCATTTTCAAGTGTCACGAAAAGACGAGCCTTTGGAAATTATATATGTGATTTTGATTCTGATTCTGATTCTGATTCTCTCCTCAAGGGTTGGTTCAAGGAGTAATCAATTAAACTTGGTAATTGACGGCACTGCTAGCAGAGTAGCAGTAGCCACTGGTGTCAGCTTCATTGTTGGAACTTGAACAAAATATCCATGTCATTACATGTAATCCAATTTTGTCCGAAACCCAATAATTGGATGTTATTTTCAAGTACCAATTCTACAATTTTTACATCAGAAAGTAAGTTCAGGGTATTCAACATATAAATTGTTACTAGTGTGGATCACAATTATAAAAATATTGCACAAATATAGTCACTCATGTGACACTTTAGGTGTACAAGTTTCATGTCATAAAATTTAAAGTTATATGAACCAGGTGATAAATGCCAGTTACCTTTGATTTTAGTAACATGTTAATATAAACTGTATTAATTTATTAATATTTTTTTTTTATGCAAACTTATTAATATTGACATCTCCTTACATTAACAAATAAAGCATTTTAGAGAATGTTTGGAAATATAATTTGGAGCTGAAAAGAAACATCATGTCAGTAGTTTGGAAAGGAGGTAGGCCGGAGAAAATCATCTCGACTAAAATATCAATTTAGTAGTTGAAACACGCTACCTCATGTGCAAATCCCCGATGTCTTTGCAAATAGATTGAAGAGATATTTATAGGATTTTGTTCCCGAATTTGATTTTATGGGTGGATTGAAGAAATATGTAGAAGACCATTTCCGGTTTTAGCTTTTGCGAGTGGCCCAATAAAAGAAGATAGAATGTTCAAGTAGACTTAAAAGATACGAGAATAGTTGTATAGAGGAAGATAGAGATCTTAAGTGGGTTCAAAGGATAGATGAAGAGTTATCTAAAAAAAGCCTAAAGATACGAGTATATAACTATATAAATCCAATGAGACAAAATGAATAAATAATTTAATTATACAAATTTTAGGGTGTCAGAATTTGAGCTTACATTTTCTGAACAAGACAAAATTTTAACTTCAGCCTTTGTACTCAACTCTTGTTTGTCCGGACCCTTGAACCATCAATTTTTTTATCATCACCCATGTAACCAATTATAATGGGTAAATAACTGTTACATCATCATTTTTGAGTTAAATTGTTTTATCTTCTTGGATTTACGGAATTTTGATTTTATCTCTAGTTTTGTTTGTTCTAACCTTGGACTCATTTTTATTTTATTTTTGTGTACTTACCCTGTAGTTGGTAATAAATCGTCATATTGATACAGTGCCATGTAACATTTTTTTAAAATTAGCTACATTAACTTATCAATTCTTTTTATAACGAAAAATGTAACACTAACTCTTTGAATTTGGTGATGGGGGGAAGTTTTGCGGCAGTAAACAAATTGAAGGAATATGGTTTGTGTTTGAACTTGTGGATGGATCAAATAGCTCAATGATATTTGCTGTCAGCATATTCTGGGTTGTCCAAGATTTGACTCCAAGACAATGCTCATATAGGCTCCATTAAAGCAAGTAGTTTAAGATGCTCGATCTTCTCAATGCCTCGAGTACATATCTCTTCATGTGTTGGCATTGCCTATCAAAAATTAGAAGTCCTGGACAGCCAAAACTGTTTGACCATCATTGAGCTGTTTGATCCACCCACAGGCTCGAACTCGTGCCGAGTTTTGTGTTCATAGCGTAGACTAACATTTGGGGAATCCATAGAGGCATGCTTTGTTTGCCATTGATTTAGCATAACCTTAATGGTCAAGTGTGAACAACCATGATCAAAACTAAACTAAGAAAAGCATGAAGATGGATGATCCATACATAAGAAATGAAACTCCTACCAGGTAATACCAACAAAGCAAAGAAAAGCTACTACTTGAGGACTAAATATTCATAACAAAACAAAGAAAAGCTAAGATCAACATTCAGCAATGCTTGGTGACCTACCATGTTTCCTCTGAAACTCTTTTAAAGTCATCTCAGGCGTAACCCGCTGTTCTGATGGTTCTGCGAGGCCATTGTCTTCCTTAGTTAATTCTACTGGTCGGGATCCACCACCATTTGTTGTTGCAGTAACACAATCTTCCTTCTTCACTCCTGTCAAGTTTTTCATGTGGCCCTGTCCTTTAACGAAATATGCAGCTTCCTTCTCGCATAAGCTCGATGAATCGAACATCAAAACATCAAATTGTGACTGTCCTTTATACCTAAACACCAAAAAGTCATTCTCCTCAAGTGCATTATCACACACAAATTCTTCCCATCCAAATTTGAAGCTCAATGTATCATCTTCTGTCATTAGTCCAACATTCCAAGTAATGCCACTGGGGCCTCTAAGAGTTACGGTCGCAGAGAGTTTATCTTTCAGGTTTTTGGCAAATTTATCAGGAATTGCCTGTGCAATGCCACAACACCACACACTTGAGACAAAATGCTTTTCAAAACCATAATAGGAACCAAACAGTACAGGTCATTTCAAACAGAGATGTCCTTGAAGCTCAACCTTGAAGTCTACAATATAAATGGCAGAGACACATTTTAAGCCATAGTAACAAGAAACTTACAAGCTGCTCCTTGAAACCAGAGAGTAGAAACTGAGAGAAGTGGATGGTACTGAAATGGCTCCAGTAGATCTTCTCTTCCCAACTCTGGTTTTTCTTGCATGCTACTTCCATTTCTCTGAAGCCAACAGCACAATTAGGAAGACAAGAAATAGGTGTGAAGGCAATAAGTTTGAGAAATTAAAATAAAGTAATGATTCTGTATAGTGAGTTTACTCCATCAAGAACCAGAAACTATCTTCAAGATTGGCTTGAAACTTGGTTGCAAAATGCACAGCTGAAACTAGAGTAAAGCCAGATATTCTGTGAAAAGAGCCAAGTGCATTTATAAGCCAATTTCAGGAACTTGGAACCAAGGTCAGAGGTCATTTCAGGTGGTCTTGCCTGCACAAAATCTTTCACTCCCTTAAGCCAAGATTTGCTTCAGGGAACAATCATTTCACTTGATGTGATAGCATTAGCACGCACACTAGCATAGCAGCACAATAAAATATCTTTCAATAAGTCCTTATTGTATTTCAAGAAATTAATTTAAAATTTTATGAAGCAAGAAAACACCTGTAAAGGCAGGTTCATCTTAGCAGTTATGCCAGACAATGCTATAAATTCAGTCTAACCATAAACCAAAACAATATTCTATCTCAAACATGAACCAGACAAACATCAAAGAATAAACTAGGCTAGGGGCAGCATGTATTGATGCATGTTAATAATCTGAGATAATATCTTCGTCTGCGTTGAGGTCGATGCTCAGGTGTAGTAGTTTCCTAGCCCTTTTCGCTGTGCTACCCGGAAATGCCCGGGAATTAGAACGAATCTTGGTAGGCGGTATTACCTCTTCCACAACTCGAAAGATGCAAACATCAAATCTAGCAGTATTGTTTCCCCCCAAGTGATCTTGGTTCGGTTTGAACACACACACGTCAAACTCTTCCAAGTTGTTGTCAAGAGCAAAGTCCTTCCACCCGCAAGTAAACCTTCCAGTACCAGAATTGTCATAATAATGGCATTTGACATTCCAATTTCGCGCCGCATCTTTAACACAAAGAGTTACAGGTTGGGTTTCTGGTAACATATGTTTCTTGAACCATTTTGTTGGAACTGCCTGCATAAAGATACACCAAGATTCAACAAATGATGCCAGATGTTCAAGGTCAACAAAATTACAATTAGCGGATCCAGATTATAATTATTAGGAGTTTACCTTATAGAAGCCACCATATACTTGTAAACCTTGCATAACTAGGATGAAACTCTCATTGGTCATTGCCGCTTTAGCTGATCGCAATGTATTCCTTTTCTCCTCTTCAGTAACTGGCCTTCTATTGGACCGGTACTGGAAACGAGAGTTCGCAACCAGTGGAAAGTTATCTGAATCATTGAAAATCAAACAAAATGAATAAATAAGATCATCCTCAGAACAAATAGCTCTATGCTTCAAGCAGACCTAATCCAACTAACCATTTTGGCCTTGGTGATGTTGCCTTCTAGCCCTTTTGGGCAACCTTTCCTGACTCGGAATTAAACTAGGAATAACTGCAGGGGACGGAATTGCACCTTCGACAACATGAAATATGATTAGGGGAGAGGGAAAAGATTCTAAATGTTGTATATGAAATGCAAAGGTAACCTAAAGAACAACAGTATAGAGATGCATACCAGTAGTAGATATGGCATTCACTCCCCATGCAGTTACTGAAAGTTTTTTGTAGCGACAGAATTTGGTGCGAGGTTTCCTGTGAACCTTCACATTCAACAGCTGAGAGTTGTCAAGATGTTCCCTAGGTATTGTGAAGCTGTTTTGATCAGTAGATTTCTCTGACAAAACGCACACAGCATTTTCAGGTGAGGAGTTATGATTCAGTAGGACAGAGCTATGTGGTGTTTCCTCCGTTGAGCAACCACAATCAGATTTCCAATTCCCATATTTTCCCACAAAATATGATGCTTCCTTCTCACAAGAATTTCCGCGGTCAAATATTACGACACGGAAAAATGAGCCTCTCTCGTAGGTAAACATCAACACATCATTCTCCGCAAGAGAATGATCTTTCACAAATTTTTCCCAGCCATGCTTCATGTATAGAGTATCACCAGTTCTTACCAATCCTACAGTCCATTTAATACGATTGGGACCTTCAAGAGCTACCTCATCAGACAAATTCTCTTTTAGGTTGTACGAGAACTCATCCGGTATGGCCTGCATTTCCATATGCAAGAATCGTTTAAAATTCAAATTATATTTTTAAGGGAATTATATTATTTACTTACCAGCACTTGTACCACATCACAAACATGACTCAAAAGTAAAGTAAAAAATGTGAAATTTTCATAGGTCTTGTGATGCACAATTTTTTTGGTAGAAAAGAATAATAAAATATCTTTGCCATGGAGGACTAATGGAACAGAACATGTGTTTCTCCTAACAACGCCAAGGAAAAGAGAAAAAAATCCTGAAATTTTACATTCAAGATAAAATTTACGGCATGTTTGCCAAACATGTCAAGAGAGCAATGTCTAGTATTATAACATATACGTAGAAACAGAATCAGAAACTAAGCAGATGCAAAAATGAACCAAGGATGGCATAACTGTTATTCAGAATATGTATATTATACAAAGAACCACCCTGCCACTACATTATTTGGACGAATGCACCGATCCTTAACAAATATAGATCATTTGAAGTATAATTATAATTAAAATGAGCTAGACCCCGGGCTAAAAAAATGAACTAAACCCCAACCTTCAATCGTTTAAGAAAAAAAAATATGCCGTCAAAGATTTCAATTCACCAAAGGATGATGATGATCAACTAGTTAGAAAAGGTTTGATATTTTATTCCGCACACAACATACAAGCGGTATATGTGAATCTGCTGAATTCTATTTTCTTAAAATGCTAATCACTAAAAAGTACAACACAAATTATAGAGACAGAGCTGGTAAGTAATAAGATGAACTCACAAGCTGTTGCTGAAAATCTGCGGTGAATTTCTTAATGAAGGAACGGGACCAGGAATTATTGCGATTCTCCATTTCTGAGAACAAGCAGTTTTGAAAGGCTGCAGTATGAAAAGATAATATTAGGGCTACCAAGAACATTAAAAGAAGGCAATTAGGGGAAAGGATAAAAATGTGAAATGCCCCTTAAATAAGAACCCCAAGGGAGCAAAGCCTAATGCTTTGCTTTTATGAAGTAACCTAGACTGAAAGCTCTGACATAGTCAACTTCATGGTAAGTAACGCAGGCTGAGGCTGGCATTGAGGCACTTAAGAAATTAGAAGGACGTTACGCAACACTTGGCACCCTAATTGCTCCTTTCACTTGACACGTGCTGATATGAGCATCTCACTATCGTTGCCTGAGTTGTGTGGAGCTTCCTAAATTAATATCTTACCATTTACATGCAACGCAAATATTTTATTTATTTAGTCAAGGTACATTAGGTGTATAAAATCACAAAAATCCATATTCATTATGAATTTTCCTTTTCTTCCATTTTCACTTTTCTTCGGCATATAGGGTGGGGGTGTTCAGGAGCTCAAGAACGAAGCTTTCATTGTACTTTAAACATACCTCATGAATACAATCAGGTCAATTTGGGGGGAGGGTTCAAAAGGTCAACAACGAAGCTTTCACTTTACTTTAAACATCCCTCATGAATGCCTCGAGGAGGCCAAGACACTCAGGTAAATTGAGTAGTCTTAAATGAAAGATGCTTGAAATCAAGACAAATAGGCTCTTTGATCCGTGGGAAAGCTTCAACATAAGCACATTAAATTTATAAAATTTGATGGTTGTTCTAACACATCATGATAGATGAACAATAGCTCCTAAAAAATTACGAGACAGGAAGATAACAATAACAGACAAAGATTCAACCACGACAAAAGTACTATCTACCACCCAACAAAAAATTATGCATAAGTTAGAGGATGACAAGATGACTATGGAATTCACATTGGTAATTGCCGCATGTTCCACCAGTAATACTCTCTCTTTCCCTTCTCAGTAGAATGCCTTCTATTTGGCACATGTGACTTAGGTTCATGCAACCTTTCTTTTGATGGAGCTACATTAAACATCTAACTCATTTAGAAATAAAATTAGCTAATTACTCGTTATTTAAAGAACTGAAGTAACAATAGATCACCTTCCTAGGCCACCAAACAATGGCTGAATTTTCAAATGCCTGATAGTATAACTATGAACACCCTGGTTCCAATTGCCATAACTGCAATGACAAGACAATTGCATACCATAATGAAATCACCTTCATAGTTTAAAATCGTTATAAAACCCACAACCCTGCAGGGAAAGAGAGCAATCAACAAAATGATTAATTATAGCATAAACCAAAGCCAACCTCAAACTTTCTTTCTTCCTGCAGTCTGGCAAGAGGCATCTACCAAACTGTCTCATACAGTCAGGATTTCTGATAATATATGTAGCTTCTCTCCCACATAAGCTCAGTGGGCAAAACTTGAAACCATCATTTTCAGGCTCTTCCTTGTACTTAAATATCCATGAACTACCCTCTATACAATTATCACATTCTTTCCTGTCCAAGTGCAAATTCAAGTCAGTATATTAGATCATCCAAATGCAAGAAGCAAAGATTTTAGCATAAACATTGGCAAGTTTAATAATAATAAGCACAAACTCAAAAAGTAGAATCAGTATCTCCATAAGCTTCAGAATCGAATAAATAAACAAATCCCTAGCCTCAAAACCAGTAGAGAGTTTTCTTTTAAATTCCGAATCATTCTTCCAAAGAAAAGGGCAAATGCAAAGGGTTTGAGAAATTATTAAGCAAAACAAACATCAATGCAAAAGTAAATTTTTTGGGTTTAGAAAATGGTTGGACTTGGAAATTAGAGAAGGTCAAATCTACAAGGCATCGATGATGACTATTGAGGAAAGAAAGCATTACCAGCAATCCATTTCCAAGTCTCACAAAGAAACTAGCTTTGCTTTTGCTTCTGAGGTTACATTCATGAAAAAGCTCTCTCCTTCTCATTTTGCTCCACCGTCTGCTTCAGTTCAGACTCGGTCAGCGATTCGGTTTGATCTATTTGAAATTGACCCTCAACCTCGAGTCGACTATGTTTTGTTTGGTTTGAGGAAATTTCTCAGGCGTGAATAATGTGATTGTGCTGTTTCTTTAAGGTGAAAATTTCAATTTTGCAGACCGGATTAGGTTCGGCTTTCAAAGACTAATTCAAATCCGGTCCAAAAAAATTAGATTCATTTTGGATTCTACGACCGACCGGGTCGAATTTTACTTTTAAGCACAAAATATGCAAACTCGTGGCCAATGGTTCACGAGACAAACAAACTCACGGATGCACGTATGTTCGGATCAAAAATTGCCTTCTCTAGTGAAAACATGGTACATTTTCAAAAAGATGGAACAACTTTTCTTGTTCGACCTCGATTTGAATCCAAAAAGACACCAACTTTTCACTACAAAGATGGGCATTAAACCATAAAATGGGCATAGTATTGGAGTAAACTAGCACACTATCACAAAAGATGTTTATAATTCACACATTTGGAACCAAAGAAAGCACAGTAAAGGTGGCATATACACCACAAGCCCCATAAAGAAAGTACAGAGTTTGATGTTGCATAAATAAACATGCCAAAAGATGAGAAAACAAGAGCTAGAAAAGATGCACTGTTTGCTAAGAAGCCAAGAACTAGACGGGTTCAGCAAATGAATGCTACAACAGAACCTCGTCCTCATGGGTTGGTGACCGAGGCCTTGTGAACTTGTTTCTTAGCTCTTTTTGGTGGTCTGCCTCGCTTTGAACTAGAACCAGGAACACGTTGGGAGGGAGGGACTACCTTATCGACAACACGAAAGATGCTAACATCAACTACGATGGAGTTGTTCATTAAACTGCCAGCCCTGAACACACAAACGTCCGACTCCTCCAAGTTGTTTTCCACAGCAAAATTCTTCCACCCACTAGTAAGCCTTCCAATACCGTGATTCGCATTGTAGTAACACTTAACATCCCATGTACTCTCTTTAACTCGGAGAGTCACCGATTGGATTTTTGGGTTGAGATGCGTACGTAGCCACTTTGTTGGAATTGCCTGTGCAAAGAAATGAGATCAAAGTTTAGAACTACAAGCACGTTTTTGTGAATTATGTTTGGGAGATACAAAGAACTAAATACATGCACAAACACAGTTTTAGAGTATCCAAATTACAGAATTCAATTGCTTACCATATAGAAGCCCTTGTAGACTTGTGTGGATCGCAGAACTACCATGAAACTCTCATCAGTCACTGCTGCTTGTGCCAACTGCAAAGCATTTTTTTTTTCAGCTTCAGTCACTGGCCTTCTGTTTGAGACATACTGCATTCGAGAGTCCAACCATGGAGAATGTTCAGCACCTAAATCATTTCAAAACAAATCCAAATTAGTAAATGAGTCCATCATTCGATGACAATATTCTAAATTCTAATTAGTTTATATCTGAACAACCCAATTAGCCACATTCAAAGTAAATGAAGAGGTATATATATATATATATATATATATCAGTACCAGATTTGATCGTCACTGCCCCTGCAGAAGTTGAAGGTCCTTTGTTTCTTATTGTTACACCATTGTTAGAATGAACAGACTTGGTGCGAGCTCTCCTCTGAAACCTCCTATTCAACAACTGAGAGATGCCATGTTGTCCTCTTGGCAATATGAAGCTTTCATCATCATTAGCAGATTTCTCCGGCGAAGTGCATTCAACATGTTCATGTAAGGAGTTACGAGTTACTTCCATATGGCTCTCCCTTGTTTTTCTCTTTGCAGAGCATCCACTAGCATGTCTTGGCTTCTCACATGTCCTAACAAAGTATGAAGCTTCCTTCTCACAGAAATTCAGCCGGTCAAACACAGACACACGAAAACACGAGTCCCTATTGTATGTAAATGTCAAGATATCATTTTCTCGCAGAGAATGATCGCTTACAAATTCAGACCACCCGTGTTTAAAGAACAGGGTATCATAATTTTGCACAATTCCTATACTCCATTTACCACCACTAGGACCTTTCATTTCCACAGTATCCGGGAGCTTATTTTTGAAATTGGCGGAAAACTTTTGGGGTATGACCTGCAATCCCATATGCCAAGATTATTCAGTACACATACAACTTCCAAGGAAACAATCCACCCTGTGTTTGCACATTGGAAAATCCAGTAGGAAGTAACAAGCTTTGCAAGAACCAAATGCAAGATCCATAAGATGAAATACCCCAAAAAATGACAATATTTTTTTTTAACGAATGTGAATCAAACAAGAACCACACTGCCAGGTTGACACAACACAACAGAACTCTTTGGTCCAATCCTAATCCACCCATTTTGCTTATTAATTATATATAAAAAAAAAGACCCAAAAAAAACCCTAAACTTGTACCAATTAGGAATACAAGTCAGTGAGGATATTCGTCAACATTTTCCTTGTGACATCATAGAATATTCAACATGAACTAACTAGGAAAATACTAGATTCCTCGTACCACCACACAACATCAACATGCAAGAAAAACAATATATATTAAATATGCTGAATTACACTTTATTTACAACGATGAACATGAATGTTTGCAAAAAAAAAAAAAAAAAAAAACTTACTAGCTGGCGCTGGAAATCCCCGGTGAGGAACTGGATGAAAGAGACGGACTGGAAGTGGTTCCAGTAAATATCCTCCTCCCATTTTGCACATCCCTTGCATGTCTCTGCCATTTCTAGGAACAAAACAGAGAAGCAATTGTGAGTAAATTGAGACCTAATCCCCAAAAATAAAAACTGAAGTTGAAGAAAAAAAGAAGAGAAATGTGGGTACATATCAGTTACTTACCGACTCTGAAAATCAGATTCTAAAGTTTCACAGAAGCCACAAGGCCAATTGAGTATTTGAATTGTGAAAATGGGAAGGAACGTTACACTACACTTGGCTCCCAATTAGCACCTATCACTGGACAGCTGCTGCTCATGCCACAATCTTTTTTGTCAATTCACTAATCACTATTGCTAATGAATTTGTAATTAATGTGATTTTCTTGATTTAATTTGACCTACTCTCAACGATTAATTGTTTGGCTGACTTTTTTGTATGTGAATTTATTTGTTTTCCTTGTTTAAAATATTCATTTCCTAGTGAAAAAGCATTGTTTTTGTTTCAAATGGATGGTAAAATTCTGGCATCAAATAAATATGAAGTGATAGAACTGAACGTAGAAGTTAAGTCGAGTTTTATTAACAATGTTTGTTTTTTTAGTTGTGGTACATTAAGTTGTGTAGTATAATACTCAAATTTACAAGGTGTCATAATTGGATTTGATACATGATGTCGTTTGTTTATGTTGCATGTTCACCTTTTAGTAGGATAAACAACATGATAGATATATCATCCACCATTTGGCATCTTGTTATCCCGTGTAGTCAATTTTTAGTGATTAATAAATATTTTTGAAATTTATTTGACTAATTATATCTGAAATGAGTTAATAAGACGTGGTCTAGAAAATTTGAAATCACGTTGTTCTAGATAATTTTCCTTTTCAGATATCAAGAAAGTTGGTGAGTCGGGTTAGTATTGAGATTAAGTTGGAGCTCCAAGTCAAAGTTATGAAACCTATTATTTTTTTATACCAACAAGCTATACTTTTTATTAATGAGACCAAAAGGTGAAGATAAAAGTACAAAATGAAAGTCCAAACGGACCAAGCAAAATAATACAAAAAAAACATTAAAATCAAGAAAGTAATGCCAGGCAGGAGTATTTTCTCCATAAATCAAAAGAAGACGAGATGAAAGTGCTCCCAAGGATGCATGGAAGCAACGAAAAACTCTAGCACTGAATACGCAAAATCGAGCAACCCACATCGAAAAAAGAGTCATCAAATCAAGTTGCCCATACCAGAAAAAAGAGTCATCGAAAAAGAGGTCATTCCGCCCTAACCAAATTATCCAAAAAGCAATAGAGCAAAAGCTATTCCAGCTCTTGTAGACTCTCTTATTGCCACGCACCAAGGATGGCCATGAACTTAAAAAAATAATAATAATAACTCCTGGTTTATATTTAAGGGACTGCCTTTTGGCATGAGAATCAAGATCGTTACACTATTATGAATGTAAGCTTTGAATATTAGAAGATTTCGATGAACACTCGAATAACACTATAGACTTTTCTTGTGCTCTTCGAAGTAAACTTTTGAAAGAATGAAATTTTCAATCTATTTTTATCTTTGGTGAATGCCTCTATTTATAAGCTTCCAACCCACCTGATGACGCGACAACACGTAATTGGTTGAGAATTATGAATGGGGCATGCAGACAGGTTTGTTTCTTTTTTAATGAGTTTGTCTCCTACATCCTCTGAGATCATGCAGATGGAGTTAAGGTTTGATCTTCATATTTGGGGAGATGGAGTCGCTCTTGTTCGCTACTGCCTTAGGCATGATCCTTCTTTTGTTGTTCGGCCTCTTCATTTTCCATGAACCCTCCAAATTCTGCGGGGAAAGCGGAGTGTGGAATTATCACACTTTGAGATGATTGAACGATATTTGCATATTTTGATTATTTTTCATTTACACAAGCTTGTGGATGGGGTGAATGCAGACTTTCGTGATGCCTTGGTGGCATATGCAGAAGACGTGCACGGACGTGCACTTGCGCGCAACGAGATGGTTTACGCAAAGACTTGCATGTAAAAGCATTTCCATAACACTTGTGTGTTGATCAAACGTGACTTGTCATGTTGAAACCTTTGACCAAGGTTGACCTAATATTTGATCAAGATTGGCCCTATGTTTAACTCGAGTTTGTTGACAATTTTCTTGGCTTGAAGTGTTATGTGCAATCTCCTCATTGGTCTACCTATTTATGAAATCCATCTTATTTTTATACCTCAGTTTGAACGGGGTATTTATAGGACCATTTACCTGATTGTGATTGTTGGTTAGCATTTAGGATTTCGAATGTAGTTATAAAACTTTTAAATTCACAGAATCTAGACATATGTGGAGTTTAGTGATCTATGTAATGAGTTGTGTGGACCGTGGGACAAGTTGATTGCCTCGCGTGTTGATTCGGGTTGAACCGAGTAAAAAATAACGGATTTTGGCCAAAACAGATTAAACGGTTAATTATGCTTAAATTACTAATAATAATGCTTATATATTAACTTAGTTAGTGTCAGCTTGCTGCAACATATATGTACATAAATAGAGGTTGAAGTATACAATATTAACAGGTTCCTTGTTAATTTTTGTAATAATAAAAAAAGCAAATAGAAAACATAACATAAATAACCAAGACATGTTGTGTCAAACGGTTGATGCATTTTAAATTTTCTTTAAGATTTCAAGTTCGAGTCTCATTGCTGACGATATGAAAAAATAAAACACGACATAAACAAATAATTTCGACAACCCATACCCTTTGTAAAATGAATAAATTTCTCATTTTGCACAAAAGAAAGGAAAATTGAAATGCATCTTATTCGAATGCTCATAAATTACATAACCATGCCATTATAAATTTATAATGAATAACCCAGAGTACCCTTATACTCTGTTAAAATAACAAAAGTGCCACTCAATTCAATATAAAGCACCACTAATCCATATACATCCATTTGCCCGCTTCGCTCCCAGAGACCAAACCCTAGTTCTCTCCCGCCGCCGTTTGGCCTCTTTTCGAGTATTGCAGTTGCAGTTTTTTATTTTCTTTTTTCTTTCTTAATGTCTCATGCATGAATTCAGTTTGTTTGATAAGTATGTGCTATGATGATTCATGATAATCCCAGCTCTATGAGATCTTGTTTGTCAAGATCCGAGAATTATAATCTTCGTTTCTTACGTGAAATCTGAGCCTTAAATCTCTATTTTTTTTTTCCATTCGTTTTCTTTTTTGTTGTTCTTGTGCTATGATGATTGATGCTAATCCCAGCTCTATGAGGCCTTGTTTGTCGAGGTCTGGGAATTAATTTGCCGTTCATCACTTTACATCTGAGCCATTTATCTTTTCTAATTTTTTCAATTATTTTTAGTTTTATTGTTGATTTTTTTCCAGAAAATGTTTTGACTAATGAAGGGTTTCCAATGATGTTTCATATGAACCATGCTAATGCTGATGATTCCTTGATTGAAATCCTTTCTGTTTCTATACACTGAGGGAACTCCAATTCAACAGTAAACCTGTTTTTATAAAACAAATATGATGATTTTATTTTGATGAAATTCACTACATGGGTGAGATTCAACTATGAAAGTTTCAAATACGTATCTTGTGTTGCCTTAGAACCAATTTTGACAAAAAAAAGTTCATTGCTCATGGTTTATTATTGAATTTGCAGTTGGAGGAGTCAACTATCTAAACAGATGAAGATGTTGAATGAGACATTAGCAACTATGATAACATGTAGTAAATTCTATTTTGTTTTGATGAAATTTCTTGTGGATGTGGTGAATTGAAGGATTATTACATAATACATGTACTCAATTTGTGTTACTTTAATGTTGATGTAAAATGTAAGTACAAGCCAAAATGAATATGAATGTCTTTACAAATTAACAAAATCATCTTGAATATGTCACTTGCTTGTTTAAATTTTTAAATTTATAAAAATCAACAAAACCTTGTATGTACTTTCAAAAACAAACAAAACCTCCTTACATGTGATGAAATCTCTAACCTTCACCTATTGAGGTCTAAATTTGGATGTTTTGTCTGGTGGGGAACAAAAATGAAGTACGAAAAAGATGAAACTTTACATATAAAGTGAGTGTTATAGCTATTGTTTTGAATTTTAGAGGGTTGAGAAGATGAGGAAGAGAGAGCAAGTTAACAATGTTGAAAATGTGCTTCAATCTAATAGTTGAAGCATTATTTAGTATTTTCAAAATGACAATAATTGACAACAATATCCAATTCAAGGACATCAAAACAAGCAAGACTGTCAATGATGCATCAGTGTATCCCCCAAGAAAACCTCTATACTTAGCTTGAAGTCACATTCCATACATGATACAAAATGCTTAGATTCACAAGAGGAATGGATCAATTTTCAACTGCTTGATATCACATAACCCAAAAAATCAAGACAATGAATGAGAATGATCATGAATATCAAAACAACAGTCCATTAGTACTAAACATATGAAACATGCTTCTCAACTGCAAAGGGAAAAGGGATGTGAACAACTACTGATAATAAAAGCAAAGGATCAACAATGGAGAACAATAAACTGCTTCCAGACCTCTACAATATATTTCAAAAGTTCCATGTAAACTCAAGAGATGATGAAATGATTTAGGAGGCAAACACTCATGTTACTGAATACAGGGAATACAAAAAATACATCCAAAGATGCAGATAGAAGAATAAACAAATTCATATTCTCACAAGGCAAAGCTCCCGAGGAAGAGCAAAAGAAACGGACCACACAACACGATACCTTTGCATCCATTCTCGCTTACAGCACGCACACATTCAGTGCAAGAGGCATAGGAGGGGTCCATCTTCCTTCAAAATGGAAACAAAACGAAACATAACAAAAAACATTCATACAACCTTTCTTAATCTATGTTTCCGAACCCTCCTCTGGCACAGTTGATAACTCGTCCCCTTCTTCAACAAATAATGGGTTAAGAAACTTTGCCACAAAAGCCCACATCTTGTAAACATCTTCGAAGTTTGTCAGGAAACTGAGCGATGCAGTAACCACCTCGACTCTGAAGAACACATTCTTACCATCTTGATCGCCACCATTAGCCATTGGCTTGCACAAGGCTGTATCTTCGTGATCGCCACCATGTTGTTTAGGGTTGTCTACTACTCGTATGTGACTTAGGATACCAACCCCAAGAGAAATGCCATTTTTCTCGGCCAATTTCTGAACAACTTCTGGATGAATTAGACTGCCTACTTTGCTGCTCTCTCTAACATTAAAAGCCACGGCTGCACCCCTTTCATATTTGATCTTGGGGCCATATATTTGTACAAGAGGAACTCCAGCACCTCCATCTGCACTGGGTAGTCTAAGCTGAAGTAACGAGGTTACAAGCCAATTGATCAGATACCGCAGCCTCAAGGTCGTTTTGTTAAGACCCAGCATATTCACGTGATCAATATGGCGGCAAATGACCTCAGGCTCCCTCCTTCCCCAGTCTTGATCGTCCCCATAGTCTCCATCACTAATGGACTCCTCATCGCCCAAAGAAGCTAAAGATACTTCCCCAGGTTCCAATAAATGTCCCAAATTTTCTTTAGGGTTGTCCTCTATGCTAAAAGATACCCTACCTGTGCTTGCAACTCGACCACTCTCCTCCAAACCAAAAAATCTACCACCGCTTGTAAATCTATTCCCTTCCCTCCTTCCAAGCAGTCTAAACTCCCCTTCTGTCTCCCTCCTTATAGCACTGTCTCTCACTTGGCAAATTTCAGACGTTGAAGAACTTCCAAGGCCATTACTGTGGTTCTTGGATACAAATCCATTTGATGTAGCACTCAACTTGCCATCTGATTCTTCTCGGACCTTAGCTTCCTCTTCAATCTCACAAACAAGACGTGGATCCGCAAATTTTCGACTACTACTACTGAGTGAAGCAGGTTCTGTTTCACTGACGTTCTCTTCTTCCGGTATCTCCTTAAAATTGTGTATCTCTTGCGACACTGATAACACTGCTGCATCAAAAGATAAAACGGAATCTACATTTGGTCTAAGGTTCACTCTCCGGTCATCATATAATGGGCTTTTATATATCTTTGATACCAGTTGAGGAGAAAAACCTTTTTTATTTCTCTTTCCAGAAAACCAAGAAGATGGTAATGGAGAGCCTGCTTTCTGTTTGCTAAATTGACCAGAATGGTCAGACCCAAATGGACTCTGTCCCAAATCAATCCAGTATGAATTCTCTGATGACCCAAATGGACTCTGACCCTCATCTTCACTGAAAACTGGACTTCTCATAACCTCTCCCACAGAAACACTCTCCGCTTCCTCGAATATGGTGCTTGCGCCATCCCTGTCTGAGCTATTGTCGTGATCCATCTCAGTCTCAAATACATCCCTGACTTGGTTCGAAGTGAATACACCAGAAAAGGCAGGAATCTGCAAACCGCCATTTGTTTCAGCCCCTAACTCGTCATTACCATCAATCACATTTTCTTCAGTTCCAGCAAAAGCATCAAGACCATCCACAGAATCACTCAAATATTGGGGATAAACCGGAAGGATCTTCACCATTCCCGAACCAGTACGACCACGCTGATTTTCCAGGCTTCCCATAACAGATTTCTTGATCAGAAGGCACCCAAACCCTGATGGGTCGGACCCAAACACCTTATAAAATGATGTGATGATAAAATCTGGACGAAAGAGCGAGAGCCCAAGCGAATCCATGTCCTTGGGACCCAATGATCCCGCATCAAGCAATACATGCCAATTATTCTGCTGAGCATGTGCCATCCATTGATAAGAATACTTAGCCCCAGTAACTCGAGACTGAACAGGAAACACAAATAGTCCAGCTGCGGAATCCTTCTTCCTCCTCTTCTTGTTTGTAATTTGCTCCCTCAGCTCCCTGGAGCATAGTTTCAGTGTTGGCCATTTAAACCAAGCACTGTAAACCTTTGCACCCTTCTCTTTGGCACTTTGGGCCATCCAATTCACGGACTGGCTCTCGTGATCAAACATGGTCAGCAGTTTCTTATTTGTTTGGAAAGGGTAAGATTCAGCAAGCAATTTAAAGGCAGACCCTCTACTAAAAGTAAAAACAAGACCATATTCGTTTTCCGGGATGTTCAAGTAATCCATAATCTTTGTTTTGATATCATCCTCAGCAGTACCTTTCTCGGCACCGCCATATAGAGCATGATTGCCCAAATTAGCTGTAATCTCGGACAATGTAAATGTGGAAGACTCCCAATAGTGCTGAGTCTGAAGAAATGAAAACAGCCCAAAGCCACAGTAGTCAAGGCATACCTTTGCACACAATTCAGCTAGGTGACCATACTCGTCCGACCTCAGCTGATCGATCCTCTCCGAGGACTGGAACTTGGGGTACATTGTGAGGAACATGGTGAATGCTCCATGAAGGTCAGGAATGGAGTCTTCAGAGCAAAAAATCCGCTCAGCCGCAAGTGCAGTGGCTCGCAAGAACTCTTTCTGGGTATGGAGCCGAGCCAGAGATCTTGACCTCCCAAAGCTCCCATCTTGCAACTCAGTGTCAATGTCTTGGGATTTTACAAGCGACCCATCTTCAGAAGCCTCCTCGAGAGCCTCTCTGAGCTTGTTCTCATGCAACTGCCGCAGCACCGATGGCTTCCGCTTCGCACCCTCCGTCAATCCAGAACCGACCCTCCTCCTTATCTTCTTTTTCTTCTTCTTCTTCTCCAAAAGTAAGGCGGCGCAGTGAGATATAGGCTTCCATAGTGAAAGATGCATGAATGCTCCACTCTCCACGACCAATCTGAGCAATACCCAGAAAGCAAAAAACCAGGACAGCCTCAACAAAGAACCCAAAACCAAGACAAAAAGGTTCCAAAACCCCAGAAGCAAAAGCAGTCAGAGGGTTGGTTCATATGGGTTTCTCAGAAATCAACAACCTTATTACTTGGTGGCATATGGATTCAAATATCAAACCTTTAGCTGTGTACTGAGCAAGGAACCAACTTTTCAACACACCTAAAACATTCAAAAACTGCAGAGAAGAAGATTCTTCAGTTGGTCTAAAAGCAGAGTAAAGGAAAATAAAAAAACAAAGTGGCATATCAGATTAGGATCAAACCTTTAATGTGATCAGAGAAAACACCTTGCACTAAAGCTTGGTGCTTTAACGAGCCACTAATTGAAGTTTTGAACTATCAATTCAAATTCATCAGCAACTCTTCTTCAACCCCAGAAATAGAGAAAATGAATAAAACCAGGCACTTTTTTTATTTCAAAACCAAGCCCCACCAATGATGCAAAACCCAAATTGGAAGACATCCCAAGAAGAGGAAACAAAAATAATCAAAACCCTCGAGACCAGGAATATAAAAATGCTTGTGAAGTTAATGTTCTACAAAAACCCAAAACAGAAACCCATACAATTTTCCGGAGAAAACGCAGCTTGTAACAGTCACAGAACCAGATAAAGTTTAGGCAGAAATTTGAAAATTTGAGAGAGACCTAAAAAAGTAAATAGAAGAAGGAGCAAGATGAGGTGAGCTGAGAGGGAAAAAAAGCAGAAACGGCTCCAACAACTCTACCAGTAATGGCACACTCTCTCCCACCAACCACTTCTTCTATCTCTCTCTGTATTGCTGTTTTCAAGCAAGAGAGAGCAATAAAGGCAAATCCGTTCCTCATTTACTACAGAGGAGAGTTAATACAGACACATAGTCTGCATTGAATGCTCTCTCTAGTCTCTGCTTGCTTCTCTCTCTTTCACCA
>JAYMTA010000603.1:0-26204 GCA_036897625.1 Pelargonium cotyledonis
GCCGGATATGAAAACATTATAGAGCGAGATAATGGAAGAGGCACTTTCTATCCAACCAATACACCGAGTACTTATTATGTATGATTTCCAAATTAGAAAACAAGGACGCAACATAAACTTCTGTAAAACTAAAATGCAACTAACCTTCCAGCATCTTCAAATTTTATATGCAACTGACGTTCTATTTCAAGTCCCGTCCAATCAGCCGCTTTTTGTTTTCCAGTTGGAGGTGTCAATAAAACCCCGAGTTCTCTCTGTAACAATAAGAGACAGATCTTCATTACAAAGAACGGGCAATCTAAAGTGGCAAGCAAACAAAGGATCTTAGATAGGCGAGAGGCGATGATAATTTCGTATGCGAGTTCGGATTGCATAAACTGTGGGTTGGATCAGATCAGACAAACCCATACTGATCAGTGTATTTTCTACGTAAAAGCAGCAACCCGAAACCCGCATGGACCCGCAACTCTTGACAGTCGGGTTGCTGCTGGGTCTTTTAAACCTGACCAAACCCGAATTGCAAGCTCTAGTCTATGAGTATAAACTGCCAATCTATTGAATGTTGATGCAAGTCTCATAGTTTTGATGCTGAAACTACTAGCGGCTTCATTTACCACACATGAAAAGCACAAAGGTAATTCCCGATTAACTTCAAAACTCCATATAATTTTGTATACATAGGGATAATTATAATGAAATCGAATATGAAATATGCCTGGATGTCAATGAGAAAACTAGATGCAGGAAAATCGTGACATGTATAATTTGCATACTTTCATCAGTGAACTACCAAAAAATTGAAGGCACAACGAAGCAAAATCATATTTGCTGTGCGCTGTGCAATTTGTATCTTAAGAACAAAAAGATTCAGAAAAGTTAAGCTTACCGTATCATTGATAAAATAAAATGAAAAGCACAGAAATCCTACTTTCATAGCTTTACCGATTCCATTAATATGCAATCATCATCCTCCAAAACAAGCCTTAAACAAACAACTAAAAAGACGAGTAAGAAAAACAGTTTACTGTCCACAACAAAGATTACCTGGTAAAATTCATCTGCTTCATCAGTGGGTACAATATGAATCTGCAAAGCCTTGGGCCCAAAGAATGTCAAACTAGTTTCTGGGAGAACCTGCAAATATCATAGAAAATTTTTAAAAATTCCATAACACCAATCATTCATGACGGTTTTGACTATTTTGAAAGAATTACACATTTAAACTTGAAATTGTGTGGACTTTGAGACTGTTCTATATGCTAGTTGGGCCATCCACTTAATAGCTTAAGCTTTCTAGTTGAAAGAAAGCTTAACATGGTATTACTTATTAGAGCTGGTTTGGTCTTGGACCTGTGTGGCCTGATTGCGTAATTCTTGGCCGGTGTGCAGATCAAGCTTGCATGTGACGAGGAGTGTTGAAGTCGGGGACGGATCCAGAAAGTTGTTCCAGTTGGGAACAGATTTTTAAATAAAATATTATATATACACACACACACTACACACACATTATAAACATTAAACACAATAAGATCTTTTCTTAATGAAATTAGTAAGATACTGCAGAGTAGTTTATAAAGCTTTATTTTGTATATTTGAAGTACTTATTGGGATAGAGCTTGTATTTAATAGATTACGGGTACAAAAGTAAGAAATTGATTAAATATTAGAGGCAGAACTATCATATTTATAATTAACAAAATTTTCAGTGAGGTCAAATGCCCCCGTAACCATTCACTTAGGTCTGTCCCTGCTTTAAGTATACACTATACAGCATTGGAAGTGCATGAAGTTAGAGAGTGCTTGATAAACTAGGTGAGCCCGCCACATAATAACTAAGCTTTTAGGTCAGAGTAATGTTTAACAACCAATAAATAACACGAAACAAAGAGATCCAAACCTTCAAAACATCAATTCTGACAAGACCACCCCAAAATATTGAGAAACCATTCAAGCCATTGGACTCGAATTTGTCCGCAGCATCATTGTAAGCGTTTGCCTGAAAAATCCAAGACAGCAGAGTAACTATCAATGTTGGAGGCTAACAGAGATAACTCTCACAAAAATTTGAAGGAAACATACAAGTGGGGGGAATGATCGAGCCTTGAGCCGACTTCGAGGAGCAAGGGCAGGTAGATCTTCAGAATCAACCACCGCAGCTTGTCTATGGTGAAGATGAATTCCAGGCGTGTCATATATTTTCTGCATGTTCGCAAGAGATTATAAATATTCCATAACTAGGAAAAACATATGCATGAACATTATGTAGACCGACATAATCCATTGCGACAAATAGAAAAAAAGTTGATGTGGCAATTAACCAAATAATTATCTAAACAGTAAAAAACTTATTGTGAAAAAAGATTAATAGATAATATTGTAAATTGTACAAAACTAAACTAAATTTTGCACATTGAACTTTGAAATAGAGCAACTATCTACACTTCGTAACTTTCAATAAGTTGCACCATTAAGAACAGTGTTCACTTTTTATTTCAAGGGGAAAATGCCCCTATATAAAATGATTTTTTATTAAAATTTAAAAGTATGTGTAGTTAGTTATTCCACTTTAAAGTTTAATGTGGTTGTGTACAACACGTACAAAGTCCATTGTACTTTTGTGAAATGAAAAATCATTTTATGCAGGGGCATTTCTTTACTCATTAACTGTTTCACTTTAAACATAGCTGGATGCAACACGAGTGAAGTTCAGTGCGATTTTGTGCAATTTAACCTAGATAAAATATACGTATCAGAAAGCATACCCCTCCTCCCAAGAAAGCCTCAATTTGAATTGGACCTAAGGTAGTTCCAGGAACAGCAGATTGTATTGGTTTGTATTTCAGCGCCGACGCAGCTATTGGATCCTTTTCTCCCATCGATTCTGATTTTTTTTTTTTAATTTAAATTAGTTAATACAGTAACTAGCCTAAGACATTAGGTATACCATTGATCAAAGACACAAATAAATAGAATAGAAAACTATATTTATGAAACATTGACTTACTCAGTAAAGCATTGATGAATGCAGATTTCCCAACATTCGCCGCACCCTGCAGGAATGAAAAATTATACTATCAATCTGATACATTATGGTATTATACTAATTAGTAATTCCAATTAACAAGTAACAAAAGAAAATTTCGCTCAAATTGGAAAGAACTAAACATGTGTAGCATTCAAAATTAGCGACAGAACAGGGTGAGGGTGCCACAGATGTGAGATAACAAAAGAAAAAAAAAACGGATTTGTTTCAAAAATTAAGATCCATGACATCAAATCATAACTGCACGCAATGTGCTAGAAAATGACAGCATCTTCAGAAGTTCACAGTATTCCTGACACATGAAAAACCCCAATGCAAATTTAACAACACCTAACAAACATCAAACAATATTCAACCCATTGAACTTTAAAGTGGAACAATCATCTACATTTACTTTCAATAAACTGCCCCTGTAAAAAATGATTTTTTTTTTCATATTAAAAATAAGTGCAGTTAGTTGTTTCATTTTAAAGTTCAATGTAGTTGTGTACAGTATGTGCAAAATTCCATATAATTTTGTGTAATAAAAAATCATTTTATGTAGGGACGTTTTTATCTTTTCAACAAAATTTAACATTGTTATTAAATGGTGAAACTTATTGGAAGTAAGTGTAGTTAAATTAAAGATCGATGTAGTTGTGAGCAACACAAGCAAAATTCAATATATTTTTATGAAATTTACTCTAAGAAAAATCATTAACACAAGGACATCTGAGTCAATACATCATCAATTCACCATAGTAAAAAGAATCAATTGTAAAGCTACACTGCACACATCAATGCCAAGCTTCAGTTTCAGGAACTAACCAGAATGTATACGTTCCGCCCCTGCACCAGAAAACTCAAAGTCAGTATCTTAAATCTAGAACAAAACAAACTATCGTGGATAAGACGTAATTATTGATAAATAAATAAATCTCCAATGAAGGCAATGCAAAATGTTGCATAAAATCAACAATGGCTAAGAAAACACGGTTCGTCAGGAACACTGGAAACATGAAAAGGAAAAGTACAAAAGGATGGATCGTTTATTGAGACAAATCAATCAAGAAACACTTATTTTCGTAAATTACTAGTCATATCCTGGTATTCTTACATGCTTATGAAGATCAACTGGCCCATGCATCAGTGTGATAAGGGTGGTCCTGATTGTCAGTACTGAGCATGTGATCCTAATTGTGCTAGTGCTACGGAGAACGTGTTCTGGCAACATTTAGGTTCACTTTACCATATTTAATCTTACCATATGTTTGTGTATATTATACCCATAGGGAACAGCCGCATAATACCATGTGGCCAACAAAAAACAAACACTTTTGCTCATGTTACTGAAGTGGGTAAAGAAGACCAATAGTGGAGATATTGTTTCATATATAAATTGGATTTAAAAGAAATAACGTATGTCTTGCTTGTAGACTGTGTCTCACACTATCACATTCTTATTTCCAGAAATGTATTCCATATAGACTAAGCCCACCTACCCTTATCACTTAAGTACCGCGGCAGTAAATTTTCTTTGTAACTTCTAAAGACAAATTTTGAATATAGTCTAACCAACGTACATCAATATATCAAATATCAGATTGGCTACCCCCAGAACCACTTGCAAGTGAATTCATAGCAGCAAGAGTGTAGTGTATATCTCAAGTTTAGTATTATACAAGAGATATTAAAAACCTTTTTCTGGTTCCGTATTTCAGTCACAACTCCAGTAACTCCAACCAGTGACTTAGAGCTTGTTAGATGAACACTCACAACACTGCAACAACAGCCAGAAAATTTGCATTGTCACTTTGCATTTGAGAAGAAATTTCAACATCAACAATATTAATAAAATAATAGGAACGTAAATTCGAACACAGTAGGTAAAGACACTAGTCCATAAAAGCCACAGACACGATATGAGATAATATAGTTTAATCAGTAACATCCAACATCTTCAATCATCAGCACTTGTTGACTGTTGAGCATAATTTCCGTGTTTATGGGGCTCCAATCCGACCAAAATGATTCTGAACACACATTAAGTTAAAGTGGGCTTAGAGAGGATATAATTTGGATGCCTGTTGTATACAGCCTTTTCCTTTTTGCTGAGCTGTAACAGACCTCAACCCTCTTCCTGGCTTCTTCAATTATCTACATAATTTTTTTAGAACACGAGTTTGGCACCATAGCTTAGAGTACCTTCACATGCTATACAAAATTATCAGCCATGTTTATGGAATACAACAATACAAACCTAGGCATTTCTGTTTGGATGCTCATATTTGATTCTGGTTATAAGTTATGACCTTGTCTCTTTAATCATCACATAGATCTTTCCCCTTACTAAATACTAAGCTGTCGAAATGAATTTGACATGCTAATTTATAAGTAAAAAATCAATATACTCTGACAACAGTATTACAGAAAATTGTAGCAGAAATAATAAAAAATGAGGCTGTGTTTAATCAATGTTTTAATGACTTCATAGTATGCTATAAGATTCAACAAGATAACAGCCATATGAATTATGACAGAAGTTTAGCTTACTTGAGCCTCTTCTTTGTAATGGCTTCCACTACCCAATCACCAATACAATTAAAATCAGTCTCTTTTGGAAGAAGATCAACCTGACATGGAAAGCATGCACTGTCTGAGCAACTCAATTATACAAGCAACAAAAAGATGTCGGAAAGATCGAGAACTGCTAGAATACCTTCGTCAAAACTAATATTATTGGATTCGGACCTACGATATCACGAACACGAGTCAAAAAGCTGCCATTGAAGTCCACAATATCAACCTAGAACAGATCCACCCAGAACAGTGAAAATTATGTGCAATATTACATGAAAACTATGGTAATAAAACAGTGAAGCCGAGGTGAAAATTTAGAAGTTCAGCTTGGCTAGGCTTGCTCAATATTTTCTCTCGAGCTGGATTCTTCTTGATGACTACAAGCCAGCTAATGAGTAGTACACTGAACTCAACCCAGTCACTTCTTACATCAAAATTTAGAACCTATTTTTCTCATGCTTTAGTGTGAATCTAGACAAGTTAGTTTATCAGGGAAACAAAAGGAGAACCCTGAAAAGAGATGCATACCTTCCTAAACTAACTGCAAAATCACTGGTTAGCGATACTCAACAATTTAATATATTAACATCTATAGAGTCGGTACTCTCCTTAACTTGTAGACCCTCAGTGGAAGTGGAACTAAGCAGGTTCAATTCAAAGCAAAAGTCAGATAGGTGGCACCTACCAAATTAACAATCAGAACTTTCTCATATCGCAAGTGAGTCAGCTTCTCGCGAAGCTGGTCAGCAGTTACAAACTGTTTCCCACCTGAATAACCTCCATTTCCACCAACAGCTGTAATCATATGCCCATGAGACAGGAGCTTGCACCTCCCACAAAGAACAGTTTTAAGCTGCCTATGTTTCTTCTTCTGCAACCCCAACATCATCAAAGTATTGTACTTTGTCAAGACATGTTAGAGTATAAATATATAATTGAGTCATCAACTATTAGCTTAAACTTAAGATTATTGACAAACGCTCACGTGGTTGAATATGGAGCGGCACCCAAATTAACTAATTAAATTCCTAGCTAGAGGTAAGATGTCAAGTATTTGGTTCGTGTGAAAAGCTAAAGATGAGCTTACAAGTGAGGGGATGCAAGTATAAATTAGATCGAAGTTATATTGAATTGGTCCTATGATATGGTATCATAGCTGATCTACCTAATGAACCGAGCACAACGAAAGAGGAATTGTGATTGGGACACGTGCAAAGCCACAATGAGCCAGCAAAAGAGGGCCATATTAAAGTACAAAACTATAATGGAGTCAAAACGCTGAATAATAAGCCACTAACCAATTCAGAGACTCGTACTCAAATTTCTCACTAAAACACAGGAAATTCAGCTGAGAAACAAAAATATCACTGAAATCAAAATCCACAAACCAATTTCTATGTCTCTAGTAGACTAGTTCTAGCTTAAGCATTAAGTTAATTCAGTATCTACTAAGATCAAACTTCAGTTCTCACCAAAACACATTAATTCAGCTGAAAAACAAATATCTCTCTAAATTGATTAAGCATTCTCTCCAAAACACAATAAATTCAGCAGGAAAAAGAAAAACCATTATACAATTCAGAGATTAATTTCAGTCCTCATAATTCTCACAACATAAAAAGCCCAGCTGAGAAACAAAATATCACTCAAATCATTATCCACAAACTAATTTGTACGTCTCTAGCTTAAGCATTTAGTTCAATCGGTGTCTACTAACACCAACCTCAACTTCCTCATCAAAACACAATAAACTCGGTATGAAAAAAAATCCACCTATCAATTCGGAGACTAAAGCCATTCCTCAAATGTCTCATTAAAACATTTCAAATTCAGCAGAAAAATTCAAAATCCACGCACCAATTCATAGGTCTCAGGTTTAACATATCCAGGAGCATCAGATTCCGAAGTCTGCAATGGAGCGCCACATCCATAGCAGCAAGCAACCGCCACACTCGCTCTCAATAGCTTCTCCTTCTTCCTTTTCTTTCTCAACTTCTTCTGCTCATTCAGCAGAGCCTTCGCTGCCTCGAACGCCTGCTGGTTCTCGAGAAACACCTCTCCCGGAGTCGGCGCCGCAGCTCCGGTGCCTACGGAATCGGTTATCGAAGCAGAGGAGGTCTCGGGCGCTGGGGTTTTGGAATGCGGAGGCACGGATTTGCAGAGGACGAGAGTGCGCTTCGTGTAAATTTTGAGAAGCCTGGGGGCAGAAGTGGAAAGGTGGTGAGGAAGGGGAGAGAGAAAGGTGGAGGAGAGGGTTTTGAGCGCCATTGTTGACCGCTGTGAGGAGCTTTTTGCTGCGAAATGGTGTGTTCTGTGTGTCACTGTGTGTGTTCTGTTGCAGTGTCGCTTTGGAAGATGGAGAGGATATGGAGGGAGAGTTATTATTCGGTGTATCGGTACTGCGTGAGGTCGCAATGCTGTTAATTGATTCTGCGCCGTTGATTGATTCGATTGCGATTAAAACCAATTAAATCGATTCAACTTTACTAGTCTTTGGATCGGATTGAACAAATTCACTCGAATCATCGTTTTTGTAATACTAATATAGAGACACACCCTATTTTAGAATCTTCAAAGTACCAAACGGGTACGCAAAGCTCGAATGAGGCGTCGTTATTCGTGGGACGTTTAATACATCTTAAATAAGTTAAATCTACAAATAATACCAACTGAGTACAATGAGACGATGTTGATTCATGAGGCGTTTACTACAACTTTTATTATAGCGAACGAAGTATATCTCTAGTTCAACTCGAGTCCTCACAAAATATCTAAATTACATAAACTGCTTTTTCCAACGCTTGGTAGTACTATAAATTTTTATTTTGTAAATTATCATTTTCATATTATTATCTGTTCAGTGGCACAAAACTGAGCCATCTTGGACCCGAACCGGCGATTACCCAAAACCAAATCCAGATTTTTTCAAGTTTGGGTGGTATACAATACACCCGACCCAAAACTCAATTCTTTTGAATTAGGCCATTTGAACCAGACCCAAAACCCGAGTTGCCACCTATAGATCGAAACTAAACTCGACAACAAAACCTGTTTTAAATAGTCGAGACTACACAAGCATAAAATTAGTCCAGACCAATAGTTTAAGGACTATTTTGGTCATTTATGTCGCCAATACTTGAAGATTTTGGAAGATAATAAGAAAGTGTATAGCTAGCATCCTTCCAATAGCCGAAGTAAAATGATTCAATCAAACAGTGAACTCGAGAAAAATATGAAATGCAAAATCGAATCGAATCGAAAATAGAAGTGTTTGTTTAATTCAAAATCATGGAATTAAGTTCTAAACCAGAGAAAAAACTACTAAATCTACAACACAAACACCCGACAAAACTTCATATTCAGCACAATACCAATAAATCATCATAAAATATCCCTACTCGTCGTTTTGACTTTCATCCTTGACAAGCCTGATCATGTCGTCAATTCGGAGGATTGTAATAGCGGCTTCAGTTGCAAACTATAGTGTCAAATCCGGTAAAAGAAGAAAAGAAAAAACGGTTTGGTGATTAGTATATCGCAGTGATTATAGGAAACTAATCACTAGGGTTTATGCTCTTAAGTGTCTATACCTGTATCATCTTCACTTTGCTCATGGCTGGCTCGATTACTCCGGCTTCTACGTTGTTCCGGACGATTCCTTTTACGAGATCTAGTCCCATGCTGCAAAGCAAAAGCACAATTTAAGCGCTACAACAACTAACGCCTCTTAAAAAAAAATTAGCGGAGCTATCTGCAAATGTAGCCAAGTATATGTAGGCAGAAATATACAATACCTAGATAAATGTTGCTTGTCTGCCTTAGTTTGTGCCGTGTGATGATAAGCACGGAGCTTTGCAACCAACTCAGTTGCATCCTTCGCCGCATTTACAGCAAGAACCTGCAATAGATATTCAAATTTATAAGCAACAATACTAGCAGGTCAGATGAGGAAAACAAAGAACTCAAGCAACAAGAATAATATAACCTAACCTTCGGTATGATTAGTAGGGATTCGGCAAATTCTGCAATAGCCAACTGTTCTCGGGATCCCAAAGTTGTAGCAAGATACTCCAAGTACACAGAGAGAGCAGCTTCAACAGCACCGCCCCCTGCTACTACCTATATTGCGTGCATCGATAAATATAAATACGTGCAATTAGCATCTAAAATAACCAAATCTCTTGTTCATAATTCAAAATTTCACATTTGAAATAGAACAAGAATCTGGGCACCTTTTACATGGAATCTAAAACAAGTAGCAATATTTTATTGGTAGAATTTTTTTCTTTCCAACCAGATGGAACGTAAGAGGTGATAAAAAAGTTCAGTCGAATACAATATATGAGTAACAAGTGTGCATCGAACGTGCACACCACAAAACCGTGAAAGTGACTGACATTCCAGACAACACATTTTTATCCCATGACCACTAGATTGTTATTTCTTTTCTTTTCAAAAACTAACACGCGTTCAAAACCTGAATCAGATTTGCAGATCATGTAATATAAAAGTCCAATGCCAAAGTAAATCGGAATCTCAAAGCTTTAAGCTCTACAAGTTCTGTAACATACCGCATTGGATTCAAGGGTCCTCTTCACAATGCACAAAGAATCGTGAAGAGCTCTCTCCATCTCGTTAAGCATATAGTCGTTTGCACCCCTAAGAATTAAAGAAACCTGAAAAGGTACAAATCAAGAGAATTTAGACTAAGAAACCTAGCAAGGGTAACACCTTTTTATTCTAATATAATCTTGAAAGGGTACATGCAGTGCAAAAATAAGAGTAGCCTGAACCATAACATATATATATAACGTAAATCTTGTACATTCGATTGATTTTAAGTTCCTTTTCCATTTTTCAGATGGGTCATGAGTCATCAGTCATCAACCAATAATCATCTGGCGGTGGCAGATATTGTCACATAAATCCTTAAGTATCAAAATTACAAGCAATCAAAGAATTTGGGAAAGATAAAACACTCACCGCACTCGAAGTTTTGGTACCTTTGATCAAGATTACATCATCATCAGCAATACGTTCTTCTACAACCTCTTCGGCATAACCAAGAAGTGATGGATCAAAAGTTTCATCTCCTTCCATATCAGCAAATGTTGAGACCTGCAGGCCGCAAACTTTTAGGCACATAATTTTAAGATAATCTAGCTTATTACGAAAGTTAAAAGTTGATGATGTTATTTACAACTGAACGGGTACTGCAAAATGAATGAAGTGTAGTCCACATATAGTAAAATTTCAGAATGCCTCTAGATGCCTGCGTTCATTACAAATGCAAAAGTATGCCTTTGACATAAATTAAACATATCCTTCTAACTAAGAAGCTTGAAACAATTAGAAGTGATTTGAAACTTCATATGGTTAATGAGAAAATTAACCCATGTCTTCAATTATCATCTTAACAGGCAAGAGCTAACCAAAGGTTTATGGGGGTAGTAGGGGATTCGTAGTAGGTGAGAGAAATGCCTTTTTCAAAGAAATCGACGAGGAAGAGAGTGAAGAAAGTCACTACTCGCATATTGAGTAACAAAAAGGGGTTATGCCCAACACTATGCTCAATCCTTACTTCAACAGAAGCACACTGATCTGCTTAAAATGATTAAGCCAATACGGAAAAATAAGACATATCTAGCCAATACTTAGAAGATAGATCTTTAAGGAGGCCTATAAAAATGACAAAAGGTCGGAGAGTTCTAGAACTAATTAAGATAAGGGAAACATGGGCAATCTGATATTTCTGTATTGCCAAAGGAGCTCAATTTGCAGGCCATGCCCTATATCTTTGTGGTCATATGACTACTAGCATTTCCAACATTGATGCTACAAGTCTTCAACTATGTAGCTTTCCAAGTTCAGACTGACATAATCCCAATTGTGATAGCTAAAACTCAAAGCTTTAAAGAGTAAAATGAATACCACAACTTTATTATGACGTAGACATAGGTAAACCAATAGCTAAAAAACTAACATAATATTGAGCATCTAAGCAAGTTCTAATTCAAAGATAAAAGTATTGATAGATAACCAATTCAAGAGTAGACCGAGAGAAATACCATTGTTCCACCTGTTGCCTTGGCAACATGGCGCATGTCTTCCTTCCCGACACGCCTCACAGCAATTGCCCCAGCTTCAACAAAGTACTGAACGAACAGTTACAGTAATTTGTTATTAGTACCAGAGGGGCGTCACTTAAATCTTTTAATGCAGCAATAAATAATAAATAAGAGCTATAATGAAGCTGACGATCAGAGGAATTATGAGACATAGCATATATCCTCAATATTAGCAGACCCCTAAAAGAAACTCTATTCTGCATAATGATGTCTGGCATCTCTGAGCACACAACATAAAACATTTTGTCTTACATCAATACCATAACACAAGGCTGTACACAACCTGACTTGCCTTAAGGGGTAATACTAGTTAAAAAGAATCTTAAAGAACCAAATTAACTTGCCTTGAGTGCCATATCATCAATCCCTTTTGTGGTAAGAATAACATTGGCCCCAGCTTTAAGAAGTTTTTCAATGCGCTCCTTAGTCATGTCAGCTTCTCTGCAAAAGATCAGAAAGTTACACCATTTAGCCAAAGTCATAACATTAAGCATCTCATGGATGTAAAGGAAAATTCATAAGATATTAAGATCATAGAATTATATAATAACCGAGCAAAAAAATGCTGCAGACATACTCTCAGTTTCCAAATAAATCATTAACACACACTAGCAAATAAAAGCAATGACATGGCCCAAGATAATAAAAAAAGATGCCAAAGATAATTAATCGATTACCTCTGGCGAATTTTCTCTAGCTCCCTGGGATCACTGACCAAAACCTGGACACCCATCTGCATCTTTGTTTTTTGAAGATTAAAATTGAGGCAAGCTATCTTTGCTGGTGAAACTCGAGTAGGCATTCCTTGAGCTGCGCGACCAGTATTTAGCGCATAGCCCTTTAACAAGTAGCTGTCTCTAGCACTCTTCCCATGAGCTTTAAGAATGTTGATGCCCTATAACATTGATTATACATAAAGAACGGGACATCATCAGTATCAGGGGCAAATAAAAATGGGTGATAACAGAAATAAAATGTGAAAAAAAACAAATCTCTTATGAGAGGTACCAAAAACTATAATTTGCACTGAGATAGTTATAATAATAAGAATAACAAACAACATTCTTAGTTTCAAAAAAAAAATATTCTTAACTAATAATTGAATCCTGACAAGAACTTGCCTTGATAGGATATCTAATCTCCCCCCGTGGATTTGTAGTCTTCACAGACTGAACTGCATCAACAACCTAAAAAATGAATCAAACGATTGATCACATCGAACATTTAAAACATTAACAACAATAAGCTTGGCAAAGCAACGAGTAGTGCAACCAAAACCACAGGTTAGTTTTAGAATGGGCTCAACATCCAGAAAATTTTACATAGTTCCTTGCTTTTAAGCAATTGGAACCTAAGATCAATGGTGTGCAGAAACATGATTCTAGCAAGTTGCAATAATTGTTGAGAAAGAAGCTTAAACTGCTAATGAGGTAACAGAAGACACCATACAATTACAACACCAAATTGTTGAAGAGTTAAAATAGCACAATTAACCTATAAATTAGCTTACCAGGTTTGCAAAGAAATCACTGTCGCTAGCTATCAACTTTGAGGACATACTTGTCTTGGCACAGTTTACGAGTGAATTCTTTCCAATCTTTTCAACCTGGAGAATAAATACACGGAAAAATAATCACAAATGAGATTAATATGAACTTAACTAGCCACCATTACCAAAAACACAGGCACCATATTGTATTTTGCATCTATATGCACAAGAAAACACCATGAACGGCTTCAATTATTTATACATATCTATATAAATGAACCACGCCACATAAAGGCAAAGAACTTCAGAAGTGGAAGGAGTCAGCAATTGCTTTTCAATAAAATACAACTTCACATCAGTACCTTCATGGCAAGTTTTTCCTCAATATACTTGCATCCTTCCTTCATTGCAAGCTGTCCAAAAAGGAAACATATATATGTCAAATGTCAATAGCTACACAACAAGAAATCTGGGAGAATTGACTTGTGATAACCCAATGTCTATCCTAAAGATGCTGAAAGAGCAGATACCAAAGTATTTAAAGTCTGGCTGCAAAAGTAAATTTTACTTTACCAAGCATGAATCAAACTTAACCTAGTACTTAGTAGAGTACTCACTCTGTATCCACTGATTATAGATGTTGGGTGAATCTTATTCCTCACAAGATCATTGGCTCTCTGCAAAATATGAGAAAAAGGCAAAGATTACAACATTTTCATTCTTCATTCTTTCTTAATACATGTACTCAAATTTACAAAGTTAGAATGAGAAGAAAACATTAGAAAGAATAAGGAAATGAAATAGAGATCAGCAAAACTGAAGCAGACTCTATGGACAGGTTACCTTGAGCAACTCTGCAGCTACAATGACCACTGAGGTTGTCCCATCCCCTACTTCTCGGTCTTGGAGTTCAGCCAGCTCCACAAGCACCTATTGTTCACAAGTAGTAGATGTGAGGACAGACTACCACTTCATAGAAAGAAAATGATGCTGTTAACCATAAGTTGCAAGAAAGCAACCAACACTCTACCTTTGCAGCTGGATGCTCAACCTCTAGCATCTTGAGTATGGTGGCCCCATCATTGGTGATTGTTACATCACCAATATCATCAACTAACATCTGAAAAATATAACCATCAACAGATTGCAGTTAATACCAACTTCTTAGAAGCAGAAACATGTAATAAAATGCCCACTAAAAATACATAAAGACAGTTATTCAGTTGTTTTGTTATATAATCTACAATCGAAAAAACAGAGAAAATACCAACAGGTGCCATTCAAGAACAAAAATAAATGCATCTGGACCAGAGGGCATAATGATTGCACATATGAAGTTGACTACTACTTATTTAACTCATAAATTACCATTCACTGTATAGCTAGGAATCGGAAAAAAAAAAAAAAAAAAACAGAGAAAATATTAACAGGTTCCATTCAAGAACAACAAAACAATGCATCTGACCAGAAGGCATCAAGATAGCACAGATGAAGTTGACTGTTATTTAATTAATTAATAAGTTACCATTCAATGTATAGCTAGGAGGTTGAGTAAGCTTTTAGTTTAACTACGAGGGAAGCCAGAACCAGATAGACCCAAAAAAACTACATGGACTGTGGCATGAGTTCCTCTAATCCCGAGCTTTAAGAGTTCAATTCTAATATGGATGCCATTATGTATAATTCTGAACTTATGGAACCAAAACATAGCTCACTCTTGAGCTTGCTCTCATATTAATAATCACCATATCCATAAGGTGTCCATTCATGTGGTGAATGACACAAAACATAAACTTGGCGCATAAGAAAAGAACCTGACTTCAGAAACATCATAATTTTCATACAAAAATACACTCAAATCCAAAAATAATACGAACATACTACAAATAATTCAAGATCCCTGAACTAAACACAGCTTTGTTGATACCTTGTCGAGACCGACCGGCCCGAGGGAGGTCTTCACGATGTTAGAGACCGATTGACATGCCACAACTGTCCAAAATAAGCAAATTGTTCAACACAAACACATAATTATACGATCCAAACACTAAAATTCCACTGTTTTTGTTCTTTTTTAAGCTCGTAAACCAGAATGAGCAAGAACAAGAGCAAATCAACAGTACCGTTTTGTGTGCGAACGTCCTGGCCGGTCTGGCGGTCGCCGAGAATATCGACAGACATTTTCAGATGCAGAAAACTCTGGAATCCACAGAGTTTCAGTAGAGAAGATCGCTAGCGAGCAGAGAGATCTGGAGATCGGTACAAGGTAAAAACCCTAGAAAAGTGACCGAGAAAATGGAAAAACCCTAGCTGCAAGCTTTCTCAGTGAAGTGTAGCAGTGGAAGAGGAACTAGAAGAAGCCACAAAGCAACGAGTTCGAAACGAGTTGGCGGGTGTTGCTGACCCGGCCCAACTCGGCCCAATCACGAAGCTTCGATACTTGAAAATTTGGGCCTTGGGCCTTACTTGAGTGGTCACTTTGTTGGGATATTTGTGGCAAAATTTATATTAAATTGATTACCATTCAGTGAATTCGATATATCATTCAATTGCTCGAGTTTTGGATGATCGTGATGATCCCCTAGGTGTGCTTGTTTTTGGGTGATTTGAATTAACGAGAAGGGTGTTTCAAAACGTTTAGTACCGTTGACTCTTTTCATGTGGGTTAAAAATAAAAAAACACATATGAATTATAATCGACATTATTAGGGAATTTCATTATAATATTTCCGGTCACAACTAATCGTCCAATTAATTCATTTCTAATTATTTTGATGTCACATACGTAAAACTACCGAAAATTTGATGGTATTCTCCATTGCCATTTTGGTCTAAATATGTACCAAAATGATCGAATATTAATAATTTGAGACCAAAATTAGGTAACAATAAATCCACCATTTTTACTTGTTTATATTATGTTAAACTTCTGCTATCACATCTCGATATTTTTAAATCATTTTATAAAATCAAAATGACGATCATAATCAATTTAAATCATCAAATAAAATAGTAATTGAAATATTTAAACCGTGACAAAACCTTTAAGCAAAAATTTCGAAACATACTTACTAGCATTACCAAATTAACGATCACAAGTACTTAACAACATATCTAAACAAGCGTTCTAAAAACTACATAAAAGCATTATCAAATCAACTATCACGATCGATCCAAATCATCGAAACCCCCGACACATCAAAATCCAACCGCACAATCCTCGGGTACCGCCACGACATTGTCATAGAGAAGACCAGCAAAAGCAGCACCGAGCAAAGGTCCGACCCAATAGACCGCTTGGTTCTTGAAAGATCCACCAACCACAGCTGACCCGAAAGCACAAGCCGGGTTCATGGACCCGCCAGAGAATGGTCCGGCTGCCAGCACGTTGGCTCCAGCCATGAGCCCAACGGCTACAGCCCCCAGACCTCCGGCGACTGAGCCGCCGCTGCGTCGAGAGTCGGTGGCGGCGTAGATGGTGTAGACAAGGCCAAAGGTCAGTGTACCTTCTAGCATTGAAGCCCCAAAACCGGTCATTTCTGGTGCAATAGCGTACGTGGGTACGTGCTGCATGCATGCATCCACAAAATATAGTTACGTAAGAAAAAATTAATTTTACGATAAATATTAAACGTTACAAGACGCGTATTTTCAAAATTTTGGTCAGGATGAGCTGCATGCGTGCATGTAAAAATTGTCACATAAAATAACATAAGAGATAATCATTAAAGTGAAAGATCGAGCGGAACATGACATTACAAAATTTAGGCCTTTGTTATGTAAGATCATACGACATAAAATTATTTACGATAACATATTGAATAATGCAACAAAGAGTTTTACTGGACCAAATTATAGATAAATTTGTTTAGATACATGATCAACCAAATAATCAGGGAACAACATTAATAATCACAATAAAAAGAAATCGACTAATTCCTAGGTCGGATAAACCCCTACTTTTATACATAAAACACAACGAATCTGCTAGATCCATCATCTGAAGTCGAGTTCAAACTACACATATGCAACCCAAGTATGAAAAATCAACCTAAAATTTGAATTATCAACTCTAAACGAAAAAAGTGAGTCAAACGAGAATTACGGGCCAGGCCCAACTGCTATCAATCTTATATAACCGGACCGGTTTAATCTAACCCGTATGGCAATGACCGAATTACCCTTTAGGATTGTAAAAATTACACTAAATCTTACTACAACAAGCAATAACAACATTACCTGACCAGCAGTGAAGACTCTGAGGAAAATGCAAGCCATGATAGAGGCCAACATCTGAGAAACCCAATAGAACAGGGCGGTCGGAACCCGAATGTGGCCGCCCACCGCCATCCCGAAGGTGACGGCAGGGTTGACGTGGCCGCCAGAAATGTTGCCGGAGATGTAAATGGCCGATGATAGAGCAAATGCATTTGCTATAGAAACCACCACTAGGCTTGCTGGGTCTCCTGCAGCATCTGGCATCAACTTCTCTACAATTTTGAAAAAATCAACAAGGAAATAATTATTAGAAGTAAAATTTAAGATGGTAAATAAAAGTTATTACAACTCAAAATGAAATATTTGTGTGTAAATTTAATTTTTTGACATGGTATCCACTAAAAAATTTACATATCAGGAACATGTAAAATCAATATATATCAAATACGTGTAAAAATACGTGTAAAAAATATAATTTTATAACGGCCTACGTCTTTATACTTAAATATTATTAGATAAATTATATTTTGTAAGTTTCTTAATGAATATATTTATGTTGAATTCATTAAGAAATTTGCAACCAGGCCCTAAACTTTCATACAAATTACACACAAACCACATGAAACCCCAAACTTATCACTTACACCCCTCACCACCCTCTCAATATGCAATTTATTAGCAACAATTTGTATTTTTCTTTCACTAATTCTACTTTTTTTTTTTTTTTTTCAGTTTATGAGAGCTTACTTGAAGACATGGAAGATCCAACAACTGCCAATACCAAGAAGAACGTGGCGATGAACTCAGCGAGATACGATCTAAAAGCGTCGCGAGTGAGAGATTGTTGAAAGTTGGAAACGAACGAGAACGGAGCCATTTGAATGGAAAATAGTAACGAACGATTTTGAAATATGCAAATACTTGTTTCAGAAGATCTTTGAATTGTGATGCAATTTTTTGTTAAATTCTCATACGTTTAGTTTTGAAAATTTGGTTGGTCTTTTTAGTGTTGATATATGCAGTTATGGAATGTGGGAGTTGCAAGGTTTGTGGATTGGAACTTGGGGGTGAAAAATTAACCGTTGATGGCTTACGTGGCAGCCGTGAAATTTATGGACATAACAAAATTGTCAAAAAAAAAAAATGGAATTGTTTATTTATAAAAATAATAAAATGATTACAATGAATTGAGGTAGTGTATTTTTATTTGTTCCAAGTTTGATGGGAGATTTACGGATTTTGGATCAAGTTTTACATTTTACTTGTTACAATATGCGAGTTTGCGTGAATTTAATCGATTCAAAAAATAATTGAGTCTATTTAATGTGAATTCTAGAAATACAAGATGGACTCGGTACAAATGTTTACTACAAGAAGTTAGATATAGAAATTTGGTCGGTTTTTGTTCGGAATGGGACTAAACTCGAATGATTCACAAATTTCTGATCGAGTTTCAAATTTTCCATGTAAAAGCCTACGGGCTCAAGCAGATTTATACCAAATTTAATTGAGTATTGTCTGTGAATCCAAATAATTGCGGGTGTGAGTCTACGGGTTTTGAATATTACAAGCACGTTGTGTGAGTTCATATGAGATCTGTCGAATCGACTTCACAATTACTTGGAGCTGTTGTATGAAGTTGGTGATAGTAGTTGGCGATTTGAACCCGAAACCCTCCCATGCCTGAAATCCGCCCCATACTTTTCCAGGTTCGGATCAAATAAAACTACCGGACTAATTTTGGGGTCAACCATCCAGCATATTTTATCTGGAGGCTGAAACACCCACAACCCGACCCAAACCACAGATATTTCAAGTCAAACTCGGTTTCATATTTTCAACACAAATCAGTAAAATCCCGACACAAAATCCAACTTGCCAACTCTAGTTGGTGTTTTAGTGATTTGTGCTCTATATGGGCAATGGGGGTCTAAAAGGGCCGGTCCAAAAATACATATTTTTGTCGGTCTACTTATGTCGGGTTCTAATGTGTCTAAAAAGGCTAGAACAAATACTAGGTTGCAAAATATGAATGAGTTCTTTTGACCCGGCTTGTGTATGGCCGGTGGCCGAAATTATACGTGCTCATCAATCTAATATGCAAACATTTAAAAACATGATCCGTTGATACCATGGCATTAAAATATGAAACAATATCCCACAGTTGATGAAATTGGAGGGTCAAATAAGTTCAAATACTCCGACAACTTCAACTCAGGGACCGAGAATATACTATTATCCGAATAATTATACTAGTACAACAAACCCTCACAAACAAAATCCCTGTCGAGCTTACCTTTTAAGTTACCTTGTATAATTGTATGTGCCATGGCATAAATTCCTATAGAGGCAGCATCTCCATGTTGGTGTGTGCATGGTTTGTAGACGATGGTGTGGAATCCTGGTCATCACCGGTGGTTTTCATCTCTTGCACGGGTGGCGGGTTGACTATCGTCATTGGCATGACTGTGTTTTCCGAGAGACGTCCCTTCATTTCCCGGTGCTCTTGACATAAGGCGCACCAGTGTAAGCAGCAGTTCACCATGCAGGGGTCACAGGGTGAGTTCTGTGGCAGTCGGGAAAATAAAGTATCAGTACTGTTAGAAACAACCCATTTTTGTTCAAAAGAATTCATCAGTTCCAACAAATTCGATACAAGATCAACAAAACCCAAGTCGATACAAGTAATCAACTGTAGGATCATAGAGAAGAGGATGAATGATGAATCAAGGGTAAGAATTAGGACTTGGGCACAAATTTAAGCGGGTTTGAGTGTTCGTGTTGACTAATCCAACCTGCTTAGTTAATCGTGTTGAAATTAACGAACTGTGCAACCAATTGGTGGCCCATTTAAGGATAAAAAGGTAATTTTATAAATATTTATAATGACCCATGTTGAATTAAATGGTTAAATATGCTAGTCATATCGGGTCAATCTGAAATCATAAATTTAATCGTGTCGGGTCGTGGCAGGTAATTTTGAACCCAATTATTAGAGTGATATGTCAACACTTTCGTAAATGGATTGTGCTCGTGTCATCTTCAACATGTTTGATAATTGAGTCATGCTCATGTAGTGATACTTTAACCAATGAAGCATATTGACTTGTTCATCATGATTGTGTTCGTGCAAGTAAAGTGAATCACCAATAGCTATGCTCATTTTGCTTAGCAAAACCTATAAGAAATTTGTATTTGTACCTTCAGATGGTATTTTTTCTGCAAAGATTGTCGAACCAGACCAGTGTATATGCCACACATCCACCAAGCAAAGAATAAGCCTTCACAAATAAGAAACGATGTTCTCGGGTCAACACCATGGAAGATCGCGGTGGCTGCAGCCAGAGCCATGCCACCCTCAACACACACAGCATGACAAATGCACGGCGTAGTCCAAGGGGTATCGTCCCTCAAGTTTTCAACATTACGACCAAATAGAACACAAGGGCAAAATAGTCCAGTCCAGCCTGTAGAGGGAGAGGTAAAATTAGAAAATTGAAATTGCATTGAACATAAATGCTTTTATAAGTAACAAACTCTTCTTTTCATTTTGTTGAACACATATCAAATCCTCTTACTACTTACCAGGCTGAAAAGAAATCGGAGATACATGTCACGAGATAAGAACTGCCTCCGTTTTTTTGCAAGTCCCGTTTTAGAAATAAAAATAAGTGTCATTTCACTAATAATTTATTTTTCCAAGAGAATTTAAATGAGAGGCCAAAGAAAACAAGGTTATTTAGGTCATTTTGCACATTTTTTTTAGTGCAAATAACCTTAAAATGACACTTAATCAGAAACAAAGGTAGATACTGATTTCTAGACGAGAGTACGAAACAATAGATTACCAGTCACTGATTATAAAAGGTATACCAAAAAACAATACTAGTAGATCAGCAAGTTGTATATAAGAAATTATTTACTGAGAAAAAACTGACATAACAATGGTATGTTACGCGCATCAATAAGAGCCCTAGTATTCTAGAGTTAAGGTTCAAACCTTAGTCTTTTAAAACTCACGGGAAGTTCATCTACACGAACAATTAGATAGACGACAACTCTTTTCTCAAAGCTTAATATGTATAAAAAAAACCTTAGTAGTGTTTGGATAAAAAAAAAATTGTTCACAAATGTGAAAAATGAGATTTTCATTTTGTGTTTGGATTATGACTATTTGGTCATGAAAATGACTTTAAAATGAGATTCTAGTTCCAATTCTTATTCTCATTTCAATTTTTTTAATCAAATGCTATCTTACTACCTTGAAGTTGAAAAACCAATAGATTTCTCCCCTTTCCCTCGCAAAATAGGTTACGATCATTGAAGAACAATTATAAACAACACATACGGTTAACAGAGAGGCTAAAGTGAATACTATACCAGACCAGGAATCTACATATTGATGCAATTTTCAGACCGAAAATGCATCAGATGTATATATATAAACTTACAACTCTCGGGATCTTCAGCACAGCCGAAAATCCCAGTTGTCCAAGGTTCGTTGGCAGGAAACTCAAAGCTTTCAGGAAGAGGCTGCCCGCATTCGTTGCATTTGCGAACCTGCCACAGATCAACTTAACAATAAATTCACGTGTATGCATGATTTTGTGATCATATAAATAAACAAAATTTCAGCCCAATATAATAGGGATCCATAAGCATGTCATTCCTTCAAATCAACTACAATATACTGAAAATACAAAATTACAATGATGGAGTGGCTCAACACTCAAAATAAAGCAAAATCCAAAATCACTTTTTCACATTCACACAAAAATCATTCGCGGATAAATCCTCCAAACAGAGAATTCATAGAATTTGTATTAAGAAAACATAATACAAACTAATGTAATTGACTGACACTCAATGCTAGAAACAAAGCAAAATCCAGAATCCACACTTTACAATCACCACAAAATAGAAATTACACAAACTTCTACTCAAGTGATTCATAATTCTTTTTTCCCCTCATATTCCAAACAATACGTTCCATCAGATCCACCATAATGTATAAATCACAAAGAAGTTGGCCGCTAGTCAAAACGAAGCAAAATCCAAATTCACCACAATACAGAGATTACACAAAAGTCTACTGCCAGTCGAAAATTCCAAACAAAGCAGTCTTTCAAGTCCACAAACAAAAAATTAAAATGAAATTGATTATTATCACCACTCTAAACAGAGCGGTGTCCAAAACAATCCTTCAAAATCACCACAAAACAGATCATACACCAGAATCTACAGCTAACAAACCCTATAAATTAGGAATTAGAAGGAAAATAAATCCTTCAACCAAGGTATTCCTTCAAATCCACAACAAAAATATTGCATCGAAGTTGACTGTCACTCAAAAAAAAAAGAAGCAAAATACCAAATCACTCCTTCAAATTCACCCCAACAGAGAGTTCACGAATATCTACTGTCAAACAATCTTCCAAACAATGATTTCATGATAAAAAGTTTAAGAATAAAATCCTCGTAACAAAGCATTCCTTCAAATCCACCACAAAATAGAAATTCCAATGAAACTAATAGCCACTTGAGAATCAACACTAAGAACAAAGCAAAAACCATTATCACTCCTTCGATTTTGCCAGGAACGAAACTTACATCAAAACCTACTGTCAATCAACCCTCCAAACAAGGAATTCATACAAATTTATAAATAAATAAAAATCCTTAAACCAAAGCATTCCTTCAAATCCACCACAAAATAGACACTCGGAAAATTCGAACAGAGCAAAATCCATAATAGATCCTTCAAATTCGCCAGAACAGAGGTAACAACAAAATATAATGCCAATCAACACTACAAACAAGGAATCCATACATTTTTTTAAAGAAAAATAATCCTCGAAACAAAGCATTCCATCAAATCCACCACACTATAGAAATTGCATCCAAATTGACTGCAAAATAGCAAAATCCACAATCACTTCTTCAAATTCAGCACAAAACATAAAAAAAAAAAAAAACACTGAAATCTACAGCAAATCAACCGTCAGAATTGAAGAGAAAAAAAACAGTAAAATCAAAATCAGCAGCTCAAAGTTCTCAAGAAATGCAAATCAAAATCACAGTCACCACAAAAGCCTAATCTCGCACAAACCTGAGGGACGTGAATCGGTTGATTGAGCTCACCGGGCGTAATATCCTCCGCTGGCGCCTGATCTTTCGTGAGCTTCACATCCCGCGATTGCACATTCCCGTCCGACATCGGATCTGCAACGAATCGAAGCTGTATCAACAAAATGTAACCAAAACATCATTTCTAGCTCATTTTCTCGGCAGACAAACGAAGTGTGTTATAGTGCATTTTTACCTGTGCAGTGCAGAAATGAGAAATTGAGCAGTCAACAGCGAATCTGATGAGAGAGGGATCGGTGGAGAAGATTTAGGATATGGACAATGGCTGAGGTTTGTGAGACTGAGTCGAATCGGTTTCGTCAACAGGACGGACTCTTTTGGTTCTATTGACTTTAGTTTTTTGTCCCTTCGGGGACATCCGATAAAGGTGTGTTTGGTTCCCGGGAAAATGGCGTGTTCTAGTATTTATTTTTATAAAGCAAAAAAAAAATATATATATATATATATATAGAGAGAGAGAGAGAGTAAATGGAACCACTTAATTTTTGCTTTAGGCTAAGCCAAACCAATAAGGTGATGACACCTACTACAAGAAATTTGACATTTTATGACGGGATTTTCACTACACACATTATTTTGTCATTAATAATTATTTAATAATGACAAAAATAAAAAATCGTCATCATTTATATTTTTTGATGACAAATTTTATCTATGTCTTCATTACTACATAATGTTGTCACTATTCAATACATTTTATGACGAAAAAGTTAATATTGTCACTTATTGATTTGGAGGGAAGAATTAGTAACATAATTTTGGAGGGAAATTTCTTTCATGACAAAAAAATGTTAATTGATGACAATTATATCGTCATGATAGAACATATTTTCTACGACATTTCTTATTCGTCATAATTTAGTCCAAAAAACAATGACCAAATTGATTTTGTCATATATCTCTATTTTATTGTGACCTTATTTAAATGTTGTCACGTATATTGACATTTTTGTGACGATTTATAAATGATTGTCACCATTATGTTTGGAAGAAAAAAAACTAATAATGTAAAATTTAAGGAAGTTTTTTATTGATGAAATGATGTTAATTATGGACAATAGTTCACCGTCACAATACTTAATACTTTTTAAGACAATTCTCCTCTGTCATAAAATAATCTAGGAAAAATGACAAAATATATTTGTCCCCGTCTTGTTGTGATGATTTTCATATAAAATCATTTATTTAAATATATCTATGAAATAAAAATGACACCAAAGTAACATTATAGTATATAATCTTTCGTGACGATTTTCTATTTTAATAAATTATTCGTGAAAAATGACGAATTTGATTATGTCATATATTTTGGCTATGTTGAGACAATGTATAAATATTGTCATGTATTTTGATAATTTGGTGATAGTTTATAATTTTGACATAAATAAATAAAATTTGACTTTGCTTTACCTAATTTGACTATAATCTCACGGCTAAGTTTGGCTTAAATTGGCTAAATTTGACATAAGTGGACTATAGCGAACAAATTACTAATTTTGATGTAAATAATTTAATTAAATTTGGCCCGATTCAATTATGTGTGATCTAACATCATCAAATTTAACATGATTCGACTATTTGACCTGGATGACCAATGTTGATAGCATTGACTAATTTAATCTATCTGGACTAAAATTTTCATATATTGACCTAGCCCAATTAATCTTAGAAAAAATACCAGACATTAGGGCTGACAATTTGGGTCATAACCCGTGACACGGCACGAACACAACACGATGTTAAGCGGGTTTGGATTCAACTTAAACATCATGTTGAGCCGAGTCGTGTTAAACTAAACCCGTTTATGTAATCGTGTCGGGTCACCACAAACTCAATTATTAAACATGTCTATTGTGTCGGGTCGTGTCAACCTGCTTGTAAATAGGTTGTGTTCTTGTCGTGTAATTCAACCTATTTAATAAACGAGTAGAATTCATGTTGACCCATTTAACAGAATACTAAACTTTCAACACGAAACAAAGAAGACCCGCGAACACGAATTATCATCTCTACCATACATAAAATTGTACATATTTTTCCATTTACTAAAAAGCCTTTGGTATTTCACCACCATAACATTAGTCTCACATAATGAATGGGTATTTTGGTAAAATAGTATATTCTGTGTTATACCCTACGTAGAGCCGCCGCTCTCATATAGTCTTTTCTTACTTGCTTTTTCTTTTTCCAGATTAAAGTTTTATATGAAACCCACAGTATCCAGCAGAAGTTATATAATATGACTCATATTCTCTATGTAACTAAATATTGTGCAGTACGAACTCGAGGATTCGGCGATGCACCAACTGCTCAGCGAGGTTTGATGTTTTTTATTTTAACAAACTCATTTATGCCCTCTGTCTGGTATAGTTGAGTGTTAGTCTTTAAAGGAGATAACTAATTATTTTGTTGTATATTATCTTTTCTGCCTTCTACCTGGTTAGTTACTGGTACATACATTAATTAGTTCTTAAAAGGTTAAGAATTTTATTAGTATTTTTATAGATTAATTACTCTGGCGGTACCTGTACTATCATTAATAGACCGAAATGGTCCCTCAACTTTAAAATGGACCGTATTAGTCTCTGCAGTATCAAAAAGTGAACTCAAATGATCCTGC